>NQII01007731.1:64802-85438 GCA_002778355.1 Clitarchus hookeri | reverse complement strand
TCCCGACGTCTTTAAGGGGAACGCGGCACGAAACCCGTATATTTATAGAGCGTTTCTGAAAGCCCTGAAACATCTGCTCCTGCGGTCGATTCGCAGTTTCAAAAAAAAAAAAACACCTTATGTACAACGTCTTCAGTTGCTTCTTCAATACGTCACGTGTCACAAGCGTTTTATACTCATGTTAACATCAAAGCACCTCATTTTTTGGATAAATTGAAATTTTACTTATAGTTTATCCATAAATTACAATATTTCATTTATAACTAATATGAATAAATGAAGAGAAAACAGTTGAGTTGGTAATGCCTGATATCATATAGCTCTCATGCAAAATGTTATTACAACTGAGTGCACATACAAATTGATATGGTCTACCACAGTACAACTTGTTCACCAAATTTGGTCGGAATAGGTTTATTGTTTCCTGAGATATGNAAATTGATATGGTCTACCACAGTACAACTTGTTCACCAAATTTGGTCGGAATAGGTTTATTGTTTCCTGAGATATGTTACAAAACGTTTTTATTTTTCATGTAAAGGCATTTTACAAGTTGGCTGAGAAATGAGGTACTGTATAGACGAATTTAATGGTTACAATATACATACTGCCAGCATACAAAGTTAAGATAAAAATATGTTTCGTAGTTTCGTAGATATAACATACTGAAGTAAAGTGTTAATTTGACCGCCATTTTGAAAATAAGTGTTTGACCTACTTCCAACATTCCAGTTTACATGACCTACTTCAAACATTCCGATTTACATGACCTGCCTCAGAACTACTCGTATGCCAAATTTGGTACGATTCAGTCAATGTTTTCCCGAGCTATGGCATAAAAACATTATTTATTCTTGTGGTGCTATCTTACAAAATAGCCAAAAAAAGTGGCTGTGTATTGGAATATGTGACGCTTCTAATATATATTTAAGCATAAAAAATTTGGTCTCGAAATTGGTTGAATGGTACAGTATAGTAGATATACCAAATTGACCTAAAATATTTTTATTGCGGCCATTTTGAAAATAAGGGCCTGATAAATTTAAACTCCATGCGTTTACGTAACATTATATCATATTGCCCAATTTGGCGAGATTTGGTTAATAGTTTTTCAGATATAACAGAAAGGTTTAATTTTTTTCATGTGGTGCTATCTTCCAAAACGGAGTATCAACGACGATTTCCATCTCTAATGCAACGCTTATGTGCTGCATTGCCANCGTGGTGCTATCTTCCAAAACGGAGTATCAACGACGATTTCCATCTCTAATGCAACGCTTATGTGCTGCATTGCCAAAATACACAATTTGGTTTAAATAGGTTGAATGGTTCCAGAAATATGGCATATCCTAAATTTTAAAATAACGGCCATTTTGAAAGTAAGCGCCCGACGTTGTCGAATACTATAAAATTCAGATATCCTTACTAAGTGCCTACTCTATGTGTACATATTTGGTGAAATTCTGTTTACGCATTCAAACGATTTTAGGGGACACACACGCACAGACACACACACACACATTCACAAATACATACACAAACACACAGACAGGAAAGAGATCTCAAATGCTTTTCTCTCCTTCGGAAAGTAGGCTAAAAACGACTGTGGCATATTTTTAAGAGAACTGTCATTTCGTTTGGCATTCAAGCTTNCTCCTTCGGAAAGTAGGCTAAAAACGACTGTGGCATATTTTTAAGAGAACTGTCATTTCGTTTGGCATTCAAGCTTTGTTTTGCTGCATCGTTTTATTTACTGCATTTGTTCACTGTCGCCTAATTGAAAGAAAAAAAGGCCTTATATTCTGAGAGAAAGCGCTAGAGTTTTCCTGAAATAATAGAAAATCACAGGAAACTTCATTGACAGCCGCCTGGTAACGAATATATTATCTATACGCTATTAAATATATTTACCGCACGACCAGGCACGTTCATTAAAACGTAGACAATAATGCAATAAAATCACCTATTTTCCCCTATGTTAAGGTTATTGGCATTTTGTAATGATGATAATGATGATGATGATGACACTGACACTGTAATGATTTTCACATGCACATTAAAATAGTATCCTTAACATATTTGAAACAGAGACCGCTGTATGTCTGACAAGGAAGATATTTTCATTATTAACTCCAAATATTTTCATGCATGCACGTATGTGAATAAACAGCAGTGAAATGCTGATTTGCTTTAAATTTACATCAGTGTTTGTTATTTCACCACACTGCAAAGACAGATATATATATATATATAATATTTACTGGTATAGTTACAGACATAGTTACATATTTTCGGAAACCATGCTTAAGTTCTATTTTCAAGCTATTTCTCAGCCTCTTGTAAACAAAGCTTAACTAAGGCTAGAAAATTAAAAGGACAACGCATCGTTTTGTGTGCATTCAATTTAATACTATTTTGCATGAGAACTATTTCTTACTGGGTATTACTAACACGCATGTTATCTCTTTTTGTACGTGTTAATTATAAATGAGGAATCGTAATTTATATATAAAATTAAAGAAAAAGGTCAATTTAACCAAAAAAATTTATGTTAACAGACGTATAAGACGCTTCTGATTCATTGCATATCTAGGAAATAGCCAAACACCGTGAATAGACATGGATTTGAGCTGTAACTCCTGCAATATCTGCAACTAGCAATGCTTTCGTATGCAGTGTGTTGCATATACACAGGCGCCAATCGACGCTCTATCGATGTAATCTTTTACAGCGAACATCTGCATTTTCTGTCATTTGTGTTTGAATGAAATGTACTTTTCAAGTGTAATAACAATGGTATTGCAGTATTTCTGTGAGCATTTTAACGGGCTGTATCCACTGACATTACCGATTCGCTTTTCCAGTTTGTTGCCCGTAGCTCGTTGGTTTATAATCTATTCGCTGCTGGAACCTTGTGTGGTTCTTGTTGGCTCATTATCTAGGATTTGACCGGTTTCCTGTTTCTTTATTTTTTCTTACGCTTGTTTTGGGTAATGGATAAGGTCAATTTAAATAGTCATAGAACACTTGCATATTTCCAGAGGCACCCGAATTTCCACCAGAAGAGCTACTGTTTGTATTTAAAGACGCATTAACTCATATTCATTTTCGCGGTTGGATTATTTTAAATACTTCACGTCTTAAGTTCCTCGAAACACAGGCATTCAGTACCGGAGTAACGTCACAGAGTAGATAAGTATACAGAGATGAAATAGCAGCTTAATTCCGCGAATTCCAGCCGCAGACGTCAACAAAATCGCGTCACTCGCCACCAACATGTCGGAACGCTGTTCGCCAATCAGAGCCTGGTAACCTACTGGTAAGCTGATAGGTATCTCAGCCAATAGGAAACCTTCTGAAGTATGCAGTAGCCATTCAGATTCAAGCCCCGTTCCCACAGCCTCGCGAAGCCAATCAGCGAATGGGTGCTCCCACATCAAAGGAATCGCCACGCCATTGCGCCTATACTCTGCGGGGGCCGCTAGTAGTCTAACCACTACACCACCGCGGCCCCTGAACCATCTGGAAATAAATATACTATATAAACTGTATAACACCGAAACCCAGTGACTAATGTTTATGACATTTTCAGACTGTTGTACTCACGTTACTGACATAATAAATACCAGTTAATTTCACAATACTTATTCATTTTATAGTAAAAAGGTTTTTTTCTTTATTGCCTATTCTGGACGGCTGCACAAGGAATGATAGTCTGAAAGTGGTTTTCTTCTCCATTCGAGCCAAATGTTGTATTCCTATAATTCTGTATTTTTCTTATTCCTTCCCATTGGATTAAAGATCGCGATTTGAACCGTTGCATAAAATGAACTGCAGGTTATAACTTTATTTCCAAATTTTTATTGTTATGATTAGTTTTATAATTCAGTGCTGAGATAACCCGCATTGAAGTGCATGTCATTGAACCTCCGTTCATCTGACACGCCCTACAGGACTCGGAGCTAATAGGAAACACTCAGCTGCATGGCAGATTGATTCCGCGTGGACGGGTCAAACAGGAGAATGAGTTCTGTCTGTGTTGTGACAACAAACAATGAAAAAAATCAATCCCGCTCCATTATAATTAATAGTATGGCGAAGTTAAAGTAATATGCCTTCTCTTCCACTTCACATTTCACACTTTAGGTTCAAATGTTGCAGGTAAAGGTCCAAGATTGCATTAAAATTTACTATATAAGTTCACCAATTATCACCGGGCAATAAAAATTTATTATAATCATTTTTACACATTATTCAGCAAATACTGTAATGACAAAGGAAAATGATTTAGCAGTTTTGTTCACTCGCGATTCATGACATGTATATCAACATATTCACATTTAAAGTCCCGTGCTATTTCACTCTCGCACCTATAATAATCGTTATGCGTGCATCCATTACCACTTTCACAAGTCGCAGATTCTACACACACGAAAACAAGCGCACGTCTGCNTAATCGTTATGCGTGCATCCATTACCACTTTCACAAGTCGCAGATTCTACACACACGAAAACAAGCGCACGTCTGCAAAGCACGAGCACACTCGCATTTTTTTTTAAACACGAGCACGCAAACACACGTCTATAAAAGACGAGCATGCACATGTAAATAAAAATACTAGCACATTCACAACATCTACAAAACACTAACACGTCTACGAAACATGGAGACTAATCAACACGAGCACACACACGCGTGTACACAACCTCGACAGATCACCAGCCAAATGCCATAGAGTGCACATAGTTATTTCCAACGTCAATGGAAGATCGGTTAGTTCTCTAGTTTTACAGTATACTGCAGGCTTGGGTCCTGGTATTTCAAGGTAATGATACAGCTATTTATTTTTGAAATAATTTATCAGTAAATATCTAACCTCATGAGTGGATGGGGGTATCTCTTGCAAACTGAAGCAGCTCGTTCAAAATTCTTGTCTCTTTTACAGCAAAANACCTCATGAGTGGATGGGGGTATCTCTTGCAAACTGAAGCAGCTCGTTCAAAATTCTTGTCTCTTTTACAGCAAAATATGAACCGTAAAATAATTTATGAAATTTAAGAAGATGATTTATTTTTATATTGTGATCTAGTGTTTTGATTGTGTTTATTACTATGAAGAAAACTAAATCTGTTCGAAAGATAACGACAGACAACATCACTAAAAAGTAACTTAATTTCATAATTCAGAATATCATTATCAAAGACGCTATAGATACAATTTCACTAGAAAGCAGCAGTACCTAGTGGTTAGAGTGAATTTTGCCATTTGTGTAATGTGATGCTTGCTGTGTGTCGCTTAGACGCTTCTTGCGCAATGGGACAGATGCTCAGGTAGTTGCCTACACAACATCCTCTCAGGCGCTACGTGATGAAAGGGAAGTATGCACTCTTGGCGCNCAGATGCTCAGGTAGTTGCCTACACAACATCCTCTCAGGCGCTACGTGATGAAAGGGAAGTATGCACTCTTGGCGCGGGTTGGATTTTACAGTTGCCGGCTGAAAACTTTCCATCACTCATTTCCCCGTTCCTGAGATATGAAAAGGATTAATTACATATAGTGAAAAACACCTCTTTTATAGTCAACGAGCTTTAATGTATATTTGGTTTCTTGTGTTTAAAGTTAGACGCGCTGACAAATCAAAACGCACGTACGGTGTGGTGAACGAACTTTACCTAAATGTTTTCGTAAATCTTTGAAGACTAAGTTCTTTAATGAATCTTTACTCTAGTATTTCAAATAAACAAATTTATTCTCTGAACTCGTTTTGAGAAGAAGGCTTCAAAATTCTCAGCTAATTATCTTGCTAACTACTGTATTATAAGCGACACATTTGCATGCATAAAATAGAAGTGTAATTCTTGAACATATTGCGAGCGAAAAGTGAAGTAAAGAAAGTTCTTTTCTTTATTTCTCTCTGTCAGTTGCATTTTCCATCTCTAAATACCTCGCTGTCGACGATACGTCAAGCCCGACCGCCTGCCTTTNTTCTCTCTGTCAGTTGCATTTTCCATCTCTAAATACCTCGCTGTCGACGATACGTCAAGCCCGACCGCCTGCCTTTAGTTGCAGTTCTATTTCTTTATGAGGTTTTACATAGATTTCAAGATGGTTGTAGTTTGTAGGTTGCNATTTTCCATCTCTAAATACCTCGCTGTCGACGATACGTCAAGCCCGACCGCCTGCCTTTAGTTGCAGTTCTATTTCTTTATGAGGTTTTACATAGATTTCAAGATGGTTGTAGTTTGTAGGTTGTATCATCCGCTGGTAGATGTCCTGCGCAGAGATCCCATGCGCACCTCGCCGCACACATTGAGCGGAAAAAACGAAGGTATATGCATACACCGCCAAAGCTACAGTAAAACGCACACACCTATGAAAAACCCCTTATCTCTAATAAATTGCTCTTCAGATTTCCGAAACATTCACGTCACTGAATTCGCCACTTAAATAACATGTAATGCTATCGGGAAAAATTAATACTTACCCATTAAAAAAAGTCAAAGTTGATATCGTTATCTCAGTAATTAATTACATCTCGGAACAGACATAGGCGGTGTTTTATGAGCCCCGAAGTGCAATACACATTCGAAATCAAAATTCGATACCTTCAGCGGTTCGGAAGATATTTTGGGTGAACATCTTAGCTGAGTTA
Source organism: Clitarchus hookeri (assembly GCA_002778355.1). Classification (NCBI taxonomy): domain Eukaryota; kingdom Metazoa; phylum Arthropoda; class Insecta; order Phasmatodea; family Phasmatidae; genus Clitarchus; species Clitarchus hookeri. Next base: position 78,784 of record NQII01007731.1, on the reverse strand, counting down.
CCTTGCATATTATGTATTTAAAATGAAACATATAAAAAAATAACATAATAGGTGTGCTAAAAGGTGATCTGATCTACATTGTTCCATTAAAGGATTAAATATTTTGATGTATATAATCCTACAAGAATAGTGGAGTAGAGATATTTAAGCGGCTTTTAACATCGAGGTATTGAGAGTTAATGAATATGGAGTGACGTGAGTATGGAGCAGCGTTGGAATGCAAGGGCGGGAGAAACGGAATATCCCCGAGAAAACCCGCCGAGCAGTGGCATCCTCCGGCACGATTCACACATGCAAAAATCCGGGAGTAACCCCGCCGGGAATCGAACCCGTTTCCCTTCGGTGGGAGGGGAGTATTCTAACCACTACACCACCGCGGCCTCGACAAGAGTGGTGATTCAAAGAACGCAGAAAATATAGGTATAGTCCATTCACGGTTACTTACTTCCAACTTTTCTGAAACCCTGATAAAGTTCTGCTTCCAGGATATTCCTCCGCCTCGTGCAAACAATGTTTAACTAAGTCTAGAAAATTTACACAAAAGAGACTGCGCACCACATTTTTGTGCACTCAGTGTAATAACATTTTGCATTATAACTATATCTAGCATTACTTGTAACTTATTATCATTACCAAACCAGCTGTTTTCTCACTGTTTTTATTCATATTATTTGTAAATTAAATACTATTATTTTCAAAAAAATACAAATAAAATTTTAATTGAATACCAAAAATTAAGGTCAATTTTTCACGATAACAGAAGTATAAAACGCTTGGGATAAATAGCATACTTAAGAAACAACCAATCACGTCATACACGGGGTGGTTTCTAGAAGGTTCGATCCAAAAAGTGCGAAGAAACCGGGAATAAACTGTAGTATTTCTGGGATTAACATCTCGTAGACAGCGAAGTAATTAGAGACAGAGCAAGGTACTAAGGAAAGCAGGAAGGGCGAAGGTATCGGCCATGGCTGAGGCTTCTTTTACCGCAGGTTGGGAAGATCAATGTTAGAAGTTTGGCAACGAAAACTCTTCGCCACTAGGTAAGCGCTAGTGTCGCTGCGTACTACATTTTCTCTAGTTTCTACGTTAAAAAAACAGGATTATTGCAGTAATAATTANTTCTCTCTGTCAGTTGCATTTTCCATCTCTAAATACCTCGCTGTCGACGATACGTCAAGCCCGACCGCCTGCCTTTAGTTGCAGTTCTATTTCTTTATGAGGTTTTACATAGATTTCAAGATGGTTGTAGTTTGTAGGTTGTATCATCCGCTGGTAGATGTCCTGCGCAGAGATCCCATGCGCACCTCGCCGCACACATTGAGCGGAAAAAACGAAGGTATATGCATACACCGCCAAAGCTACAGTAAAACGCACACACCTATGAAAAACCCCTTATCTCTAATAAATTGCTCTTCAGATTTCCGAAACATTCACGTCACTGAATTCGCCACTTAAATAACATGTAATGCTATTGGGAAAAATTAATACATACCCATTAAAAAAAGCCAAAGTTGATATCGTTATCTCAGTAATTAATTACATCTCGGAACAGACATAGGCGGTGTTTTATGAGCCCCGAAGTGCAATACACATTCGAAATCAAAATTCGATACCTTCAGCGGTTCGGAAGATATTTTGGGTGAACATCTTAGCGGAATTACCTTGCATATTATGTATTTAAAATGAAACATATAAAAAAATAACATAATAGGTGTGCTAAAAGGTGATCTGATCTACATTGTTCCATTAAAGGATTAAATATTTTGATGTATATAATCCTACAAGAATAGTGGAGTAGAGATATTTAAGCGGCTTTTAACATCGAGGTATTGAGAGTTAATGAATATGGAGTGACGTGAGTATGGAGCAGCGTTGGAATGCAAGGGCGGGAGAAACGGAATATCCCCGAGAAAACCCGCCGAGCAGTGGCATCCTCCGGCACGATTCACACATGCAAAAATCCGGGAGTAACCCCGCCGGGAATCGAACCCGTTTCCCTTCGGTGGGAGGGGAGTATTCTAACCACTACACCACCGCGGCCTCGACAAGAGTGGTGATTCAAAGAACGCAGAAAATATAGGTATAGTCCATTCACGGTTACTTACTTCCAACTTTTCTGAAACCCTGATAAAGTTCTGCTTCCAGGATATTCCTCCGCCTCGTGCAAACAATGTTTAACTAAGTCTAGAAAATTACACAAAAGAGACTGCGCACCACATTTTTGTGCACTCAGTGTAATAACATTTTGCATTATAACTATATCTATCATTACTTGTAACTTATTATCATTACCAAACCAGCTGTTTTCTCACTGTTTTTATTCATATTATTTGTAAATTAAATACTATTATTTTTAAAAAAAATACAAATAAAATTTTAATTGAATACCAAAAATTAAGGTCAATTTTTCACGATAACAGACGTATAAAATGCTTGTGATAAATAGCATATTTAGGAAACAACCAATCACGTCATACACGGGGTGGTTTCTAGAAGGTTCGATCCAAACAGTGTGAAGAAACCGCGAATAAACTGTAGTATTTCTGGGATTAACATCTCGTAGACAGCGAAGTAATTAGAGACAGAGCAAGGTACTAAGGAAAGCAGGAAGGGCGAAGGTATCGGCCATGGCTAAGGTTTCTTTTACCGCAGGTTGGGAAGATCAATGTTAGAAGTTTGGCAACGAAAACTCTTCGCCACTAGGTGAGCGCTAGTGTCGCTGCGTACTACATTTTCTCTAGTTTCTACGTTAAAAAAACAGGATTATTGCAGTAATAATTANGAGCGCTAGTGTCGCTGCGTACTACATTTTCTCTAGTTTCTACGTTAAAAAAACAGGATTATTGCAGTAATAATTAATCAAATATAAAATAACTTCGTAACTAAGCAAAATATTTTTATTTTATTACTCATGTTGTTTAAAATTCTAATTAAAAGCTACCTTTTGGAACACTGCGAACATAGCGGCGGAAATTTTCCCTACGACAAACTCTCCCATAAGAAATCTGGTTTTGTTCCTAACCTGAGAAAAACAATCCTTTGCCATGGCCTGTGTGAAATGGAACCAACTCAGAACTCGCCTAGAGTGGTTTAGGGATACAATGGAAACCGAAAGCAGGAAGGCCCAGATTAGGGATGGGTGATATTTCACGGAACGGTTCCAAAGACAGGAACTGGAGCTAGAGTTCTGAGCAAGTCAAATGAACGTTTCCGTCGAAACGCTGCACTATTCCACCACTTCCTTACTGAAAATATACACAATTTGTTTATATTGTTTGTTCTAACTCCTAATTTTGTGGATAAATTGTAAACCGCATCTTAAAATATGCGTACCACGAGTATTATGTAGGTACACCGGGATGCTGCAAGATCTAGTTACTTCCCGTTTTTCCATTGCCTTTTGTCAAAAATGCTGCTAAACGAGAACTGTTCCGGCTCTGTGCTGTTATCGCAAAAGGCATTGAAAACGTGAAGGTATTGCAAGGCCAGCATAGATGTAAATATTCCGGTGACTGACTGGAACTGTTCGCAGTCTCTTAACTGTCTAGTGTCCTGGAACTATTACCAACCTGCAGTTGTTACCAAACTGTTGTAAACTCGCGAGCGGTTCCAGCGAACGAGCTGAACCACTTACATTCTCGGAACTGTAGTGAACTGTCGGAAAAGTATGAAACATAAGCCTAATAGTAAACGCACAATAGAACATAAATGTGAATAATTTTTTAATTCATAGTTCTATCGCCACACAAACACTCCATATACGTAGGGCCAGTGACTTTTCACGTAAAAAATCGGAGCACACAGTAGACTTCAATACTATATACACACCTCAGCTGTNGCCAGTGACTTTTCACGTAAAAAATCGGAGCACACAGTAGACTTCAATACTATATACACACCTCAGCTGTTGTTATCCCTCCATTGGTTGCTGGTGCCATGTCCGTCTTTGACCAAGCCACTAAGTAACTCCGACACTGAACCTTTGTGATTCGTGCGCAAACTGTTAACACGGGCCAGAACATTTTTTAGCCAATCAAAGAAGCTGGACGACCCTACAGTGCTTTGGACTGTATCTTGTCTCGAAATCTCTTCGCAAAATTTCACTGCCCCTACATATACGTGTATTCGGACATAATTCTGCTGTGTGTTGTTAGTTGAGTGACCTCAGTATAAGGGGTATGTGAAAAAATATTGTGTATCTTTAGTTGACTGTGAACGTTAAACTTGTGAGACAAAATCACGTACACGAGTATGGGTGAAATGTATTTCACAATATATTTTACGACGTACAGTGAAGTAGTTGCAGGTCCCGCACAGAAGCAATACGTTAATTTAATCGGGAAGTGGTTGGTAACGTGCAACTACCTACTCCCAAACTTGTATTTAAAATCCACGATGACGTACAGGGCACTTCGACGTCGCATACTTCAGGAACCGTTACGAAAGCAACAGTTAGAAAGAACGGTTCCTCTCGATGAGCTGGAACGTTCCGGAACGGTTCCTGCAACTCGGAGCTCTCGCTATATCTATCCGCGGATCCACGAATGCGGGTCCTGCCTGTTAGCCACGACGCCACCTCACGAGGTAAGAACGTAGGAAAAATATGCACGATGAATTTCACACAAATTATTATTTTTTTAAATCGGAGTATCTTCGGTTTTATCTCGTCGCTGCGTGGGATCAATCACCCGGAGCATGGCTGGCTCGAAGACGTCCCAGGAGGCCTCGTTATCCGGACCATCGGACCGAGAGAGCCAAGCGTGTGATGGAGAACGTGTCGTGAGATTAAAAAGGAAAGTATATATCCCTATCCAGATTTGCCAACTTAGTGATTTTCTCACTAGATCTGGTGATTTTAGAAGATATTCAGGTGGCTAAGTTTCATATGTACGACAAGTCGAAAAGTTAGTGATTTAAAAAAAAAAAAATCTGGTGGCAGATCTGGTGATTTGAAGGACGAATGGATATTTTGTTTCTGTTAACAGATTTTCACATTTTTGTGTCATCAGGGTCCTTCATTTCCCCGGAATATATCGTGCACACCTGAAGAGAGCGTGGGAATATCTCGAGATGCATGTTACACGTTTTAGTGCATATCTCTATAGATAGTCACGCGGGCTGTCTTTTGTGCGAATAACGATACGGTACCTCTACAGTGGAAAATTACTTACAGCATCCATTTATGGAGCTTGGGGGTACTGCGTTTATGCATGCCTACTGAATAAGTTATTAAATATTTGAGAAGGAATTATGTTTTAACTTTTAATAGGTTTCAATTTATTAGCATTATTTATATATAATATATCTGAATGACAGTGAGGAACTGTAACGACCTATAACAAATAATATTTCAAGTTACAAAAAAAATAAAATTTCCAAATTTGACTTGAAATAGATAAAGTTTACAATGTGGCGATTTTCTGGTGATTTTTGGTATAGCATGAGAGACTTACTCTCGGAAAAGTTTGTAAGTCCGTCCCTATCGCCCTTCACGTCCTTGACTCTCAGCAATTCGAAGCGCTGATTCGCAACGCGATCGCCCGGAGTCTGGGGAAAGGAAACTCTGCGGTGCTTCATCGGATATCTCGACGTATCAGTTACCCGAAGGAAGTGTCGGTTGGCACAACGCGTGCTTCGTCACGGGTAGGAGCAGTGATATTTCGCTCGGTATCTAATCGTGAAAATAAATAACTGTTACTAAAGTCAGTGGCGTAACAGCTAGAGGGGGGCAGAAGGTAAACATCGCCCCTCGAGAAATTTACTAAATGAGCCAGAATGACAGTACGTGGGCACCCGAACNGGCAGAAGGTAAACATCGCCCCTCGAGAAATTTACTAAATGAGCCAGAATGACAGTACGTGGGCACCCGAACTATAGACCCCGTTAATTTCTGGAGGTAACCTCTTAACTTACAATTTAATTTTTTTTAAATTACAAGTCTTGCGGAAGAGGATATTTTTGGCCTGACAAGCACTTACGATTCCCTTATAATAACTTACACGATGTAACCTATGTTTCTATTGGTCTATGACACCGGCAGGAACCAATAATAAAATAGTTATGTGTCACAGTAGCCAATAACATTAGCCAGGAAAAATTGCTGTCTCTATTAGTGCTAGCTAATAGTTTGGTACAGCTCCGACCATGATTTTACCTCCATAATTTGCAACAAGTCATACGTGAACGAGTATATTCGGGATATTAGGCATTCTTGAGAACCATGCAAGTGCCATTTTTTCCCCCAATATTTTGAGGATATTTTATGGTCTTGCGACATGACATCACCGGTAGAGTAATCAAAACACCAAATTATTTTTTNCAATATTTTGAGGATATTTTATGGTCTTGCGACATGACATCACCGGTAGAGTAATCAAAACACCAAATTATTTTTTAACCTATACATGCGCTTTGTAGCCGACTGTCAACATGTTGCATAAGAAAGTAGTATTTGACTGGCGTTGNTTTTTTTAACCTATACATGCGCTTTGTAGCCGACTGTCAACATGTTGCATAAGAAAGTAGTATTTGACTGGCGTTGTATTCTACGAAGCTCAGTGCCCAATGATGCCACAACTCCTGCAGATTACTGTTTGTTATAAAGAGAACACGTTCCTAGACAACTTAAGTACAGCACACAACAAGATTTTCTTATTTGCAATACCAGAAACCATAAACAAATGTGGGAATGAAAGGGTTAAATAACATTCAGCATACTTTTTTTAATGTAAGTATATAAAATATATTTTAAAGTCTTGATTCGTAAAATTTTTAAATAGTTACTTTAACACAAATTTTATTCCATTTAGTGGTTGTTAATGATAGTGCCAAGCTACAGTTTCTTAGAAATTCGACACTCGATTCACTTGCGGCAAAGGTTTCACTTCTAACTAATTTGACTTAGAATTTTGTGTCTAAAATCGAAATTAAAATACATGCTAACCACTTAACAGATTTCCTACAAAAAATACATCTTGATGAAGTGGAAAATTATACTGAGCTGCATCCTTATGTAATAATTTTGTTCACTTTTGAGATTCACTTGAAATCATAACTATATTAAAAGTTTCTGCATTTATAAATGTAAGATTTTTATAGTACTTTTATTAATTTTTTAAAATAAATTCATACAATTTTTATATTTTCTTCGCACTATTTCTTATCACAACGAAAACATATTGTTACATCCAGCCACTCCGCGTCCTCTCCCTTGCCGCGCCCCCCTCGGGTGCGCGCCGGCGCAGTGTTCCAAGGGCGTAACCGGCAACCTGAGAAGCGTGCGGAGAACTACAAAGGCTGTTGCCGCGCTGCTGTAATGCGTGACGCGATAATCCTGGCGGAACTCGTATCGCTTCCGACCTTGGAGTGTTGAATGTCTTGGGGTTATCGTTGCAAGAATGTTTTGACCATCGCCCTCGTCCTCCCTCGGCGAAACTCGTGGTGCGGGGAACCTTCTGGAACAGGTCAGGTGATATACGTAAATATAAGCCGCTGCGGGTCTCCGGGTAGGCAGTCTGGAGCCTTGCACGGCCTTGGGCGCCAGGTGTACGGCATCGGTGAAGCGACGAGCGGCAACGGCAGTGACAGGTGAGAGAGAGAGAGCGACGACTGCGAGCTTCAGTGCAGTGGAGAGTGAGACAGAAAGGCGGGACTATGGGACTGGATGCGTGAGTGACAGACACATGGAATGATGACAACACACAATTTGTAATCCATTTACGGTTACTTCACACTTTTCTGAAGCCCTGATAGAGTTCTACTTCCAGGATATTCCTCCGCCTCTTGCAGCCAAAGCTTAATAAAGTCTATAAAATTACACCAAAGGGCAACGCCCCGAATTCATTCGCACCCAGTGGTAATAATATTTTGCATCAGAACTATTTCTTATAAGGTACTACCAACACAGATATTTTCTCANATTCGCACCCAGTGGTAATAATATTTTGCATCAGAACTATTTCTTATAAGGTACTACCAACACAGATATTTTCTCACTGTCTTATTCATATGTATTATAAATTAAGGTAAAACTTCAATATAACAAAAAAAAAAACTTTCATGTTAACAGGTTTAAAGTATTTGTGTTACGTGACATATTTAGGAAGTGACTAAACACGTCATACGAGGGGTGATTTTTTAAAGGCTTGATTCAAAAAGTGTGAAGAAACCGTGAATCGATTATAATTGAATATGTGTAAATAACAGTACGTATTAAGTGGCTGTAGCGGTATGAAGACAGCGATGAGAACTTTATGTTAGTAGTTGAGATTGGCATTCAATACTGCTCTCACTGAGAACATTATGTGTTAGTAGTAGATATATGTAGTTTAATGTTTTAAGTAATAATGAGTGTTTTATGGCAGTATGCACATACTACTACAAAATTAAATTTTGTTCTTTTATTTTTGCTAACACTTCCATCACTCTCGAATTCGGATACTCCCGTGGTGTACAATATGTAGGGGCAGTGATATTTCGCGAAAAGATTTCAGGACAAGATACGGTCCAAAGTACTGTAGGGTCGTCCAGCTTCTTTGATTGGCTAAATAATGTTCAGACACGTGTTAACCGTTTGCACACGAATCACGAAGGTTCAGTGTCGGAGTTACTTAGTCCTGAGTGGCTTGGTCAAAGACGGACATGGCACCAGCAGCCAATGGAGGTATAACAACATCTGAGGTGTGTATATAGAATTGAAGTCTACTGTGTGCTCCGATTTTTACGTGAAAAATTACTGACCCTACCCATAGGACATCATTTTTTTTTTAGAACAGAAATGAAAGTCGATATTTTGTCTCAAATTCATAAATTTGGTTGCTGAATATCGATGTAGCCATTGGAAATTGTCAAAGGCAGCAAAAATTGCTGTTGAGTAGCTCTCTGCTTACGATATTTACTCTTCCGTAAAACAGTGTTTTGAACTATAGCGGCAATGCTGTATCTTGTTTTTGGGCAGAGCGCTGTATTAAAACACTATAGTCGCCGCTTAAAATTCTCAGGAAACAGAAAAAGCGCGGAGCTTGTTTATGCTATTTTCCATCGCCGTCGTTATGCTTTTTTTTTATAGCTGAATGTGACCTTGAGGCGTTTAATATTTTTTACTAGGGATTCCTTTTAACGACGGCTGATCATGTACGCATGAGTATAAACAAAGGCATCTTCACTGCACCTACTCTCGAATAGGCTATTAACGGTATCTTCACACTTTTTCAATCAAACCTTTGAAAAATCACCCCAAGAGTGGTGTGTTCGATTGTTTCTTAATTACGTTCGGTATCACAAGGATTGCATACTTGTGTTAACATAAAAGAAAATAAAAGTACCATATTTAGGCTTAAATTGGAATTTTATTTATAAATTATAATATTTCATTTATAATCAATATGAATAGAAACCGTGAGAAAAAAGGTGTGTTGGTAATACCTCGTAAGAAATAGTTCTTACGCAAAGTATTATTACTCCGAGTGCGCACGAATGCGGTGCGTGGTCCCTTTGGTGTAATTTGTTTACATGAGGCGGAGGAATATCCTGGAAGTATAACTTTAGCAGGGCGTCAGGAAAGTTGGAATTAACCGCGAACGGACTACAGTAAAACCGTTGGACGCACGTTGCAGAGAAATCCCGCTGCCCAGAAACCCGAACCAATCGCGTCAGCGCTGACCAACCGTCGATCGAACGGTCGCCGCGTTACCCCTCGCTCCGAGCGGGTCTTTATTAAATCCCGCCCGACCTGCGGGTGTCTGATTACGGTAGCGAAAATAATCGACTCTGGCGAAGGTCGGAGAACAAATTGCACGGCGGGCCGCGGCTGTGGTATTAATTATCTATCGCGCGCGCATGCGCACACGAGAGAGCAGTTGTGCCGTCAAATGCAATTCTACGTCTGGAATAATTTATCAGGAGATACATAGGTGCGCGGTTCATTAACGCCTTTTGCGGGTGAGGTCATTAAGGGGGCAGCCCGCCCCACGCTTAGTTTGATTACATCTCGATGTGAAGGTCATGGCTCTTTGACCTGTGTGGTTCGCGGAGAGGGAAGAGGGGTGGGATTTTTCTTGCACGGTCCCTTTGTGCATGTGCAATCGATGGAGCGTTCACGCTTCGTTTCAGGTCTGTTGCCTCGGTTTGCTAGATTACAGAATACGTTAAGCCCGGTGCCTGTGTTGCATTATTAGTAGAGGCAGTGGAAACTAGAAAAAATTATTGGAGGAAACACATACTTTTTTTTTATTCTTATACTTTAATGGCAATTGTATTATAAGAATTTTGTAAGTATTTAAATGGAACTCATCCATTTCCATCACGACAAAGTGTACAGATTTCACACCCAGAAACGCTATGAAACCTTGTTATCTGTGTTGAGTTCTCACTGTTAATATCTTGNAAGGGGGCAGCCCGCCCCACGCTTAGTTTGATTACATCTCGATGTGAAGGTCATGGCTCTTTGACCTGTGTGGTTCGCGGAGAGGGAAGAGGGGTGGGATTTTTCTTGCACGGTCCCTTTGTGCATGTGCAATCGATGGAGCGTTCACGCTTCGTTTCGGGTCTGTTGCCTCGGTTTGCTAGATTACAGAATACGTTAAGCCCGGTGCCTGTGTTGCATTATTAGTAGAGGCAGNGGGTCTGTTGCCTCGGTTTGCTAGATTACAGAATACGTTAAGCCCGGTGCCTGTGTTGCATTATTAGTAGAGGCAGTGGAAACTAGAAAAAATTATTGGAGGAAACACATACTTTTTTTTTATTCTTATACTTTAATGGCAATTGTATTATAAGAATTTTGTAAGTATTTAAATGGAACTCATCCATTTCCATCACGACAAAGTGTACAGATTTCACACCCAGAAACGCTATGAAACCTTGTTATCTGTGTTGAGTTCTCACTGTTAATATCTTGTTGTGACCTATTAGATTATTTTCTTTTCTTTTTTCAGTACTGGTGTTTGCCTTTTCTCCAAAAAGATTTTTTGTAGTGTTGCTTATTTTTGATTACGTACGTTGACAGGGAAATGATTTTCCCCTGATTTGTGAAGTTATGTATTATTTCTGTTTTGAGTTTCCTTATTGTTGCGCCGTGTCCTCTGATATTGGTTTTTGTCTGCTTCGGAGTTGCAATTTAACGTTTCTCTGTATTATTTAATTATTTTTAAATTCGCAGGGAAAAAATTAATTCGTGTGTTACACTGATATAATAATAACGACAATTATATTTCATTAATACATTTTAAATTTAATATTTTACATATGTTCAAAAATTTTAAGGAATACATATGACAGCAGATAAAAATTTACGCGAATATATGTAAAGTATTAGAATAAAATAAAATGGCCAAGAAAAATAATAAATATTTTTGAAATAATTTATTCTCAACGGAAAGAACACAAATATAAATGCAAATGCATGTTTAGCTATAGTAAAACCAACGTCAAAGGCACTAATCTGATGAAGAGATCTGTTTGATTCAAACTAAAATAAACGCTGATTACAATAATTTGCCTTGTGTATTGCAAGGTAAATCAAATAGGGCACAGCTAGAGCGGTCACGTGTTTCGCACCGGCCCTTAATCCGTCCCTGGGCAGGGATCTGCAAACTTCGTTATACAGGATGATTCTAAAATCATGGGACAAACATTGAGGGGTGGTGGAGCTCACTAAAACAAACAATTATTGTATAGGAATATATGGGCGGGAGTGACGCGTTGAGGCACAAGCACAAAAATAACACATGGAATGCAACACATTGTTCATTTACAACGTCGCCGCTAAATGCCTTTTTACAGCAATTTTTATAATAATTGCTTAAAATTGCTACCACCGACAGTAATGCAAGCTTGGTAGCGTCGGTGGAGTGATTGGCGAACAGATTCGAATACGCTAGGTATTTCACGCACGCCACCATTGTCAGCCAATCACGCCATATGTAGAGGTCGCCTAGCATGCGTGACTGTTGGTGGATGCATTTCCAGCAACTGTTTTAACATTCTGCCATCTGACAAGTTAGGCATGATTTACAATAGCCCTCCGCGTCCGTCCGCTATCCGTCCGTCAGTCACCCGTCCGTCCATCTCCCAGCCGAGCGATTTACAACCAGTCTTCGTACGTCCGTCGTCAGTTCATTGCTGCAAACTTATACAAACAAAACTGTTTGCAAATACTAATAGAAAAAAATCTCCATAAAAAGTTAATATTTTTGGCGGTATTGTGTTTGTAAGTATCGAAAATGTGTATAACAAACATTACGAAATAAAATTGACGTTAAAAAAAAATTTAACAGTATATACGAGAAGGCACGATTTTATTACTTTTGCTGTTGCAAAGAAGGAACTCATGTATACAAACGTAATTATCAATAAATCTTCAGGGGAAATTTAACGTAATTCCATTTTACAGCTACACAACCAAACATATGAAAACAAAAGACGGCCAAAACAAAAACACTGCACACACTGCACAGCCTTCTAAATAACTCGGGATGAACGGGCAACAAAACGTGCAAGTTTAGAAGGCTGTAATTTCAACCGTCCGTCCATCAAAAGTTAAAAGCCTGCCAACGTTTTGACGGATGGACGGATAGAATTAATGGCCCGCCTGTGATTGGCTGTTGGTCACGTGATTGACGGACGGACGCGACGGGTTGTTGTAAATCCTGCCTCATTCTCCAGGAGGTGATTGGTAAGCGACGTTCCGTAATGTTGCTGGCCGTTGTGGCTGGACTTCGCAGTACCTGCCAGCATATCCGCTTCTGTAATCTTAATTACTCCGTGTTCTTTTATAAGGTTTCTAATTTGGCATGGGTGCTCACATAACGTCAACAGTGTCCAATTTTCTTTATTCAGTTTGGGATCATAGTCAGCTTTTCTCCATCCATCACGTTAGACTCTTCACTCCGTGAATGCTTGCTTAAGTATTAAACACCAGCAGAAATTTTATGTAGGATAATTACATTTCACTTTCAGTCAAGCAGTAAAAAGAGTCCATGGTTTTCTTACTAAGGGAGAAATAATTTCCTCCCTTTACAAGCATACATTTTACTCCCCCGTGGTGTCATTATATGGCGATATTGAATATATTTCAAATTTTCACAAATGACTTTATAACTCCCCTAACACGTGTCAATCAGTGAGTGCGTATTAATATCAACAAGCATTTTTTTTTTATAAAACTGCTTTTTGATAACTGTATTTCCCGTAACAGGCTCTTTATAAAAACACGACGTGTGCATTTTGCTTAACGAAGGTTATCATGTTTAACGTATACTTATTAAAAGTTTATACAAAAAAAAAGAGTCAAACAGCAATCATTTTCCCCGCTCACCGTCCTTTGAGAGTGTACAGGTTTTTGCGACTTTATAATTATCGTGTGGGTTTTTTTTAATGCGGGAGCCTAATTAAACAAAGCCACGGCAGATACAAACGGCACTGCAGTCGTCATCATATCATATTTCAAAGGATTGCGCTGCGGTGACGATCCGTTTGTTCTCGCAGCTGGAATCGCGTAGCTCCAGTGCGTTCGACCGTGCGCGTACGTTCCACGAGACACTCGTCGGTTTTAACCGGATCCGGTCGCAGTGGTCGTTCACGGCTACGCGCGAGCCAACTCCGGTCAGAACCCGGACGAACGTGTCGGCGACTCTCGGCGGCAGAACGACGTGGTTCGTCCCGGCAAGCGCCGCGACAGAACTGTAACAATAATAATGGCGTGTGGGGAGTGCACCCAGGGCAAGGCGACACCCTCCGAGTGACGGCCTTTCCAGCTGGGACCCGTAGGTGACCATCATCCCCGGGCATGGCAGAAGTGAGACCCTAGAATGGAGCGGAGCTGAAATGCAAGGGCGGGGGAAATGGGAGTACCCCGAGAAAACCCGCCGGCAAGCGGCATCGTCCAGCACGATCCCCACATGCGAGAATCCGGGAGTGAACCCGTCGGGGATCGAGCCCGGATCGCCGTGGTGGGAGGCGAGCGCCCTGGACACTACGCCACC
>NQII01007731.1:34748-64796 GCA_002778355.1 Clitarchus hookeri | reverse complement strand
GTGAACCCGGAGCGCCGTGGTGGGAGGCGAGCGCCCTGGCCACTACGCCACCGCTGCCTCCAACAGAACTGTCAAGTTAACACGCATGTTGAAAAATAACTCACGCAGTACATTCACGTTGCTTCCAATTTCCTGAAGCCCTGCTTAAATTCTACATTTTTTTTTTACGATATTCCTCCGCCTCGTGCAGACAAAGCTTGACCAAGTCTAGAAAGGGACAACGCACCGCATAGGAAATATTTCTTACTACACATCACCAACATAACCTATTTTCTCCCGGTTGCATTCACATCAAAATGTAAGGTACTTTTATGTTGACACAAGTATAAAACACTTGTGATAATGGCATAATTAGAAAAGAACCTAACACGTCGCACACAGCGTAATTTTTCATGGGTTTGTTTTAAAAAAGTGTGAAGAAACCGCGAATAAACTTCAAACAGAGATGTGTGGTTTTTTGGCGGAAATATATCCACGCACGCTCCACGTGCTTACCAGGAGCTTTCCTTTGATAACTGGCAGCGTCTTTTTATGGTTTGACGTTGTTTAAAATGGTTTTATTAAGGGGGATCGACCATTTCCATTTTCGATTTAGCAGTTTTCTCGTTATGTCCTTCGTTTCAAAGGATACGTCACAATTTTGCCCCGGCAGGGCACAGATAATAATTTTCTAAACTTTCTGAATCTGTTGCAGCTTCGCTGTATCTGTTACTTTCTAGCAAGTAGACGCCGAGAAGAAAAAAATTCACTATTTTATGCGAACGTCTACGGAGGGGATAGCAGGAAGAGAATAATACCGATTGTATGTAACATTGACTGATATCTGAAATTGATTCTCTTAATCAAAGGGGCCACGGTGCTGTAGTGGTTAGACACCCCACTTCCCACCAAGATGAACCTGGTTCGATTCCCGGCGGGGTCGCTCCCGGATTTTTGCATGTGGGAATCGTGCCGGATCGATGTCGCTAGTCGGTGGGTTTTCTCGGGGATCTGCCGTATCCCCCGCCTTTCCATTCTGGCGCTGCTCCATACTCACCTCGCCTTCACCCCTCAACGGCTCTCAAGATCCCGATGTTAAGAGCCGCCCAAATCTCTTCACTTATTTACTTATGTATGAAACATTACTTGCCGCCCACGGAATTATTTTGTCACTGCAATACGCCCATTCGGGGTGTGTCCACACAACCACCCCTCTTCCCAAGATCAGGCAAATTGTACCTGAGTACACGTGACCACAACGTGGCGAAGGGAGAACTTCAGATGAAAGGGGCTTTGGTCACCGCCCGCAGCACTGTCTACTAGCATAACGGTTAATTCAGTGGCTTTGTGCGCCGGGAGGGGAGGGGGACATGTTTGCACGCGCATCCGCCAGGAGCTCTGCCGTTGAGCGTTCCCCAGGGGTCAAGCATGACGGGGGAATCGGGGAAGGGGGGGTAGACGTAACAATGACACCATTCATCGCTGCCCCAGTTATTATCCTCCCAGGACAATCATCCGATGCAGATCAACATCCTCAGGGGTCCTGGCCAAATACGGCCCGGACGTCAATGGGGGGGCCCAAAACACACAGCGTGGGGCAAGGAGGGGAGGACACCAAAAAAAATTTGCCGCTGGAAACAATACCACGCACCGGAACGTGATTATTTTCGCGGGGCTTTTGTTACGATCTGATTCCATCATCGGCGCATTATTATCTCCTGCACCCGAACAGAAAGTCATCGACAGGGACACCCGAATTTCGCGAAAAGATTTCACGGCCATTTATATTTCATAACACTTAAGATTATATTCCGTGTTATGCGTCTTATGTGTCCGCGCGCGAGTAACTGGCGAACAGCATTGAAGTTACCTAACCCAGATGCACTCAAATGACTATAACTCCCCTAACATGTGTCAATCAGTGAGTGCGTATTGATATCAACAGGCATTTTTTTTGTATAAAACCGTCCTTTGATAACTGCGTTTCTGACTGTAGCCAAGAAGATAAGGACAAGCAGGTCTTAAGTCCTGTTATAAACAGTTGGTCGGCATTTCCGAACCTTTGAAGTTTGGGAACGTATATGTAACAACTAACCCACGCAAGTACAGATAATGAAGGTAGGTACGCATACAGGTACGTCGCAAAGTTATCGACACATGTAGGAGTGTAGGGCACACACGTGCGTCGACCTGCACGCACTCGACAATCGCCCACCCCCACTCTCATCCTCTGCTGCCACAGGGGTCTACCGACTCGGATCGCCTCAGCGACAGGTAGCCTCCCTTCTCCCACCAACATACAGGTTGTATATATAAATGCTATGATATATACATAAATAAACGTTAACATGGGCAACGCGAAACAACCAGCTATATGCGAAAAAAAATCAAGGTGTATACAAATGCACTGTCGAGAATACAATACTGGAGACGGAGACATAGCAATTACAGAATTAGAAGTAGCAACAAGTTCATTAATAGCAAAAGTCGTTCAACATATAATGTCTCTTGAATCAATTTGACTCAAATAATTAACACCAGTCACTGTACTGTTATGAGGATGTCTATAGAAGTCATGGTAATAGTAAAATACATATAAAGTAATATATACAAACATAGTCAGCCCGACACAATGGCCGGCAGCTCGAGGCATCGTTAGCATGGGTAACTCTTAACAAATAGCCATACAATAAGAAATAAGAAATTCTCATACTATTGCACCAATAACAACAGATACATGGACGTGGGTTACATTAAAACATGAATGCATTAACACAAATAAACACCAGCAGCCTAGCATGAGAGTCGGGGGAACCGAATGTAAAAGATATAAAACCATCCTTTACATGAAAAAACCAGTCACATAGCAAACAATGAAGGGCTGGCATATACACAATGATGCATGATGTCATAGCGATATCGGTGTTGCTATCGCATCAAGAAGTTTAGCAAAACCTAGAATGCTCGGCGACATGAAAAAGAACGAATGTTCATCAGAACCAACCTAAAAAAAAAAGTCTACAATGCGTCAAGAGCGATGCACATTATGCGACTTGCAAAGACTGTGTTCCTCTGCTTGCCACGAAACGACGTCCATTAAAACCATTAGTCGCGCAAGACACATGAGGACCAACCTAAAAAAAGTCCGCAATGCGTCAAGAGCGATGCACATTACGCGACTTACAAAGACTGTGTTCCTCTGCTTGCCACGAAACGACGTGAATTAAAACCATTAGTCGCGCAAGACGGACGACACAGTTACTTGCTGATGCAAACAGCTATAAAAAAATAATTATAAAAGCATATAGTTATAAGCATTTACCAGTCAATGCAAATTGCGCGAGCATCGAGAGCTGTGCATCGCATTAGTCTTAAAAAAAAAAACTGTTGCGAAGCCGAGAAGCACAGGAGCAAAACAAGTCGACACTGATCCAAACAGATATAAGAATAAAATGTAAAGAAAAATAGTTGTAAGCACTTACCAACCATCACAATCGCATATTACACAAGCGTTAGGTTCTGTACGCTGCGTTAAACAATGTTGAAGAAGACCAGATAGCCCTGGTTAGTACAACAGAATAGCAAATTGAAACGAAACCATTACATTCAGAGTACAACCAAGACCCAAAGCACTAGCAGCGGAACGCATCCGACACCGTCCGACGTTGTGCGATTAACTAACATCTCGAGAATCTGTAAGACAGCCCAGGTGGACAGCGGACAGGCTCCGAAGAGAGGAGCTGGGGGCTGCGGCTCCGCAGTGCTGCAGCCATCTTGTTTCCGGTCGCCATCTTGTTTCCGTAGGCCAGGTTGTCGGCCGACAGCGTGGGCACCGTGCAGGTCTCGGCAAGTCGAAGGGATGGCACGTAACACTAGCCGAGAGAGACGCGTCAGGCTCCAGGGTGGCAAACCAGCCGAGTCACACATGCACTTCCCTTTACGAGAAGACTGAAGGTATGTATACAGTGCAAGGTGGCAATTTAATTCGTTTTAAATATTACCCACAAGTACTTATTTCGAATACATACTATTTATAGTGCTAGAATTGTAGTAAGCATATTATGAAACGAAGTAGCCATGAATAGATCGCCACAAAATTTTGTTAATATAGAAATAACATTAAATATACGAAATTTGTAATTTTGAGTAAGGAGACATCGCAACACACATGCATTTAAGCTATGTACGTACTCTGCTTTTAGAAGTCCCAAAACATAAAGAGAAGAGGTTTAACTTAACTGAAAAAAACTGGTGTTGCTGTTTCATACACAGAAGATATAGAGACTAGGAGGGCATCTCGTAGCTATCGATGTGAACTCAACAGAAGCACGTACCACAATGTATATCCTGCCTTTCCATGCATGGTATACATCACCGACCAAGGAAGCTACTCGTCACTTGCAATTATTGTAATTACACCCCCTTTGACAAAATATTTATGCAGACTTCAGAATGATAACTTTTTACATAGGCTTTTGAAATTTTACAGCAAATATATAATGTACCCTGCGCTGGAGACAGTGCATCGTCCTTGAGAGGAAGGTATCGTGGATTCAATCCTCTANGCAAATATATAATGTACCCTGCGCTGGAGACAGTGCATCGTCCTTGAGAGGAAGGTATCGTGGATTCAATCCTCTATAATCCATTCATTTCACAGTTAAAAATACAACACTATACGCAATTAAAACTTGTGTGTTATATCTATGTATTTAAGTATCGAATGTATCATGCAATAACCGTAATTAACTGTATCTCCAACAAATATTTTGTACATAACAGTACTCCATGTACTTGCAGCCTACNGCAAATATATAATGTACCCTGCGCTGGAGACAGTGCATCGTCCTTGAGAGGAAGGTATCGTGGATTCAATCCTCTAGAATCCATTCATTTCACAGTTAAAAATACAACACTATACGCAATTAAAACTTGTGTGTTATATCTATGTATTTAAGTATCGAATGTATTATGCAATAACCGTAATTAACTGTATCTCCAACAAATATTTTGTACATAACAGTACTCCATGTACTTGCAGCCTACCAGGCATTTATAAGATATATAGCAGTAGGTACATTCTTAAGCGATAAGAATTTTAAAAAATAAAACATAAATTATTTTAATTTTTCTAATTATTGTACTCATTCCTATTCTTAACCAAATCATACACATACATAATATGTAATTCAATAAGGCCTCTAACCCTGAGTTCATCAATAATCTAATTTAAATCTTCACTTACAGAAAAACATCCTCTGCTTTGCAATAGAAACAACATCGGCAGTCTATCAACCGAGTCATTGGGGTCGTCAGAAAATAAGTAGTTAGACTTCACACGATACATGTCTGCATCTATGTTCTTCTGTGAAGAGTAGGTTGTGAGATACCTCTGGGCTAGAGTACTGGGTTCTAATCCATGTTTCTTCTGCCCCAACTTAAAGTAGCCATTATTTTCAGCAATGCTTTTACGGTTTTCGCTTTGCAGATGTCTCCACTTCATAATCAGTAGAATGTTCCCATTTCCGTTTATTTTTCACAGCACTACCAGAAGTCTTGGGAGTCTACATTTTTATTCTTCTCATCCTGGATAGTTGTAACATCTTTGTTTGTCGTTTACGACTTCTGACGATTTGTATTGCTCGCACTCTTNTCTTCTCATCCTGGATAGTTGTAACATCTTTGTTTGTCGTTTACGACTTCTGACGATTTGTATTGCTCGCACTCTTCATAGTAAACTTCTGCAACACTCGTATTTCCTTCTCCTGGCTCTTAGCTCTTTTTCATAGCCCACTGTTTTTAAACAAGATGCAGGCTCGGTTGAAGCTATAGGCGCTCCAGTCAGAGTTAGTTTACTCGACGAATCAGTAGGAAGGCTAGTTATATCCTTGTCTTGTGGCAATAAGTTCAGTGCATGATAGTGATTTTGAGGTCAGCCCTTTTGAATGTTAGTTTTTTTTTTTTTTTTAATGTTTTNGCCCTTTTGAATTTTTGGTTTTTTTTTTTTTTTTATGTTTTGCTTACGTAAAAAAAAAATAGGTGTCTGGTAGGTATTCAAGTTAGGTATGTTGGTCGCGTAGGGGAAAAGGTAGGCAACATATTACGACCTAAATCAGCCTCAGGTTGTGTCCGAATGGGTAAATTCGTTATTTAGTAATTTGCGATTTGGTAATTTTCATCCGGATAGATTCTGTCGAATCACGTGGAATGTTAGTAAGTAACAACATTATGAAAACCTAATTAAGGGAATGAATTGCTTGAAAACACACGGAATTTTATACAATCACGATCCGCGAAATATCCTGATATTAATATACGCCTATTTCGTAATTGCATATTTTTTTCCAGTGCCATGTTAGACTTCAAGTACGTATTGGGTCTCAGTTGTTGACACGCCATGGGCGACTCTTTTGCCGGAAGAAATGTCGCTAGTGTATCACATGTAATAAAGTAAAGAAAAAAAAAGCCCTTCGATATTGCAGCCATTGAGTTTACAGTTGTAGTACTGAAAGATCTAGGGTGCTGCTAAAAGGATATGTGAAATTCACGTACCTTTAGTAAACATCGCAGTAAGGGAAGTAGTCTAACGTCTTATTCTATATGACCGTCCAAGAAAAAACATAGACTTGAATCAACGTATTTAACGTTTATTTATTTCCCATAAACTCTTTCAGACCCACTTTAATTTACGCTTTCAGATGTTGCAAACAAAAAAATTATGATGCGTGCTGTACTTAAGTCTACACAAAAATTGTTTAGTTGTCACAGCCAATGATCTGCAGGCTACATGTTCGGCTACAGTTATATGAACCAATTATGGCCTAGACCGGTAAGACGGTTAGCGAATAATGTACCCACAGGTAATATCATTGGTCAAAGAGCTTCGCAGTGTGCAGTACAGACCAAACATTATCTACGCATACGTAATGTACACAATTGTGTACACTAAGTCTGAATGGGTTAGAGGATCAGTGCCTCAATTTTGAATGAACATAATTTTTGCAATAATAAGCATTATTACATATTCTATATTAGTAGGGCCAGTGACTTTTCGCGTAAAAATCGGAGCACACAGTAGACTTCAATACTATGTACACACCTCAGCTGTTGTTATACCTCCATTGGCTGCTGGTGCCGTGTCCGTCTTTGACCAAGCCACCCAGGACTAAGTAACTCCGAAACTGAACCTTCGTGATTCCTGCGCAAACGGTTAACACGGGTCAGAACATTTTTTTAGCCAATCAAAGAAGCTGGACGANCCTTCGTGATTCCTGCGCAAACGGTTAACACGGGTCAGAACATTTTTTTAGCCAATCAAAGAAGCTGGACGACCCTGCAGTGCTTTAGACTGTATCTTGTCTCGTAATCTTTTCGCGAAATATCACTGCCCCTATTTATTAGGTTTTCAATATTGACAAGTTATAGGGCAGTAATTCGTACATTTTTGCTCGACTCCTGTGACTAGTGTTATTTCTGTTATCAGCCGTGAGGGAAAAACCATCTGTTTCTTCCCTGCAGTTACTAGTTAAATAATTAATTAATGAAGTGACGCTGGAACAGCTTGATTAAATTTGAGAAGCTATTATTTATGCTGCTGTTGAACTAAACGAAAGAGGGGTCGCGGTGTAGTAGTGGTCAGACTGCTCGCCCCCCACCATGGCGAACCGGTTTGATTCCCGGAGGGGACGCCTCCGTATTCTCGCATGCGAGAATCGTGCCGGGCAATGCCGCTGGTCGGCGGGTTTTCTCGGGGATATCCCATTACCCCCCGCCCTTGCATTCCAGCGCTGCTCCATACTCACTAATTTCACCCCCCCATCGGTTCCACTAAACGAAAGGTAACTCACGGAGAAAAATTGTGCAAATCTGATTCCCTTTAAATGCACATTATTTAAACAAGGTCTCTCGTTTTCAAGAAAACTTGGTTATGAAACTACGCCGATGAAGANCCCTTTAAATGCACATTATTTAAACAAGGTCTCTCGTTTTCAAGAAAACTTGGTTATGAAACTACGCCGATGAAGACTGAGTGCCTACCTTGGTGAAGGAAACCTGGCGTCAAACGTGGGGTCCAGCGTGTTGCATCGAAGAGGAAATGCTTCATGCTGGCGAACTCTTATATACAAATGGCTCATCATCTCAGCAGCTGGATAAACAAGACTTTGCCTTTCCCTCTCTTGCTCGGTAGCTGTGGAGTCACTGCAGTTCTTCGCGAGTTCCTGTGAGCTCTACGACACTGCCAAGAAGACACGCCCTGCTGTCCGTTGGAAGGACCACCGGTTCTTCGCGGAAAGATTTGCGCGCAGGATAGACGTCAACATTCTACGTGCACACAAGCAAGCATCCTTTGGCTATTGTCCGGGTGTCTGTGTGAGGATACATTCTNAGACGTCAACATTCTACGTGCACACAAGCAAGCATCCTTTGGCTATTGTCCGGGTGTCTGTGTGAGGATACATTCTCTATTTGACTGGGTCTATCAGGATTAAGCTACTCGGGCACTGAAGTTCCGTGATTGGCTGGCAGACACATCAGACTCGCGGGAGTTCAAATCATCCAACCACGAAATCGTTCCTGAACTAACAGTGCTTTCCGGTACAACTAGTCGTGGGATATTTCTGCGGAAAAAAAACAGGCGGCCCCGGATGCCGAACCGCACGCCAGTTGGTGAGCGTGTGGAAGTCAACAGGAGGGCCGCGAAGGAGAAACGACGGAAAGGTCAATCGATGCAAGCTGCGTTATGCATGTCTACGCGCGCTAGTGTTGTTTTTAAAAGTCTCGTCCTTGATAACGATTCGTCCGGCATCTAAATCTCCTGCGTTTGGTTCACAAATAAGCCAAGACGCGACGTTGCCGCGTGATTGGTCTCACGTCGGCGTATAGGAAAGGCGCGGCGAGATGAGATGAAGCAGCAGACAGTTCGAACACTGAGGAGACTCGGGCAGTCGGAGAGACGAACTCCCGGAGTACCGTCACAACGAAAGAAGAATTGTGTCGTGTAACGTAAGTTTACACACACCAGGTCATTGTCAAATTGCACGATATCAACGCTGTCAACCCGGTGTTTATACGAAGATCGTGTTGTAACAATACACAGTTTCAAAAGTTTAGTACCGGATGTTGGTGTGTTTTACATGCACTTCCAAATGTTTTGATTTATCGTCAACATCAAGATTAATAAATATATACAAATTCATATATTTTTACCAGACACTTGTAGATGCATTTCGATTCCTTAAAGTACTAGTGTTAAATTACACACACTGAAGGTGATTTCAGAAATTACTCATGAAAATATAAATATTATCGAACATTTGTATGTTTAAAAAAGCACTTTATCCACTGCATGAAATATTTTGTACCTCAAAAGCCAGCAAACCTAAATTGATGTGGGTTTGAAATTATCGAGACGCATTTTACTTGTAGGCATGAATGTTATTAGCTAGAAGTTTGACCTTAACTTCCGAATAAGGAAGTTATTATTTCAGTNATTTTACTTGTAGGCATGAATGTTATTAGCTAGAAGTTTGACCTTAACTTCCGAATAAGGAAGTTATTATTTCAGTGAAATGTAGGTAAATTAACTGTGTGCATTGCAAAGTAGTTTTTAATGCACGCACCTCACAGAGAAAAATTCAGTAATTTAACATCTATCCCAGCACACGTTCACGTATTTACGTAGAAGTAATTACTTTATGGCATCATTCCCTTTACATTCCCCTATTTTTTTTTTTTTAAATAAGTTAATACGTACATAAAACCAAAGTTAACATTTTACGTAAACCTTTTACTTCCTGAAAAATAACTAAAGATAGGATTTCGAGCATTATAATCCAGATTTTACGAGTTTGATGTGCCCTGAATATTCTAAAATTGGTACCTTAGAAATTACCTGCGGTCATGCGTATCGGCTATTTACCACTTCCGATTTTGCATCCTCAGCCTGTATGAGTGTAATCCCGTCTCGGGAATAAATTTCTGGACCAACTTGTATTTTTGATCGTGGTATCGGCTTGTGACTTTCTGATAAGAAACGCTTCGTATCTATTCCCAGTGAAGTTATGTTCTTGTATCGTTCCTAAAGTAATTTTTTTTTTTTTAGCATGAAACGAGTTTAACTGGTGTTTGAACAACCGTTTGACGTAATAACATTTCGCTGCATAGAATATTTAACTCTTACAACACTTTACCCGAGAATGACTGGGGCTACACTTAAATAAAATTTTCCCTGCCAACTAAAACAACATTCATGTGAATGTATTTTCATCGTCGAGTTAAGGCTTGTGAGGATCTTAAAAGCTATTTATAACACGTCAACACTAATTACATATATATATGTGTGTGTGTGTGTGTGTGTGTGTGTGTGTGTGTGTGTGTGTGTTCTGCCCGTTTGTTTGGACGCGTATAACTCCAGAAAAAATAAACAATTTTTATAAACCTTTCTTTCGTTCCCACGAGTGTTTGTACACCTTTCTGTTTTATCTGCATTATCTGCACAGGTACTAAAATCTGCAAAAAGTTCATTTTTACCATGCTTTCGCGTCAGGAAGCGCCTTTGTTGACAGCTGTCTGTTTAAACATTTCAGTTTGTTGTACTTCAATAATACATATTTTGAAAACTCATATACTTCTTTCAATTAATTTCCCAGAAATGAATAGAACCGAAATCTTTTTTGCCACAGCAACGCGTGGCCGGGTAAGCTAGTCGTGAATAAAAATAATTTTTTTGTAACAACTGAAACGAATAATGTAGATTGTAATATCTGTCAGATATTAAAGTCTGTTTGATTGGGAAGCAATGAACTCGGCCTTCCATTAGCCGACAGCCAGACTGTAATAACTTTATTCAGTGGAGGGACCGCGGTGGCTGAGTGGTTAGCCTGCTCGCCTCCCAACAAGGGTTCAATCCTCGGCCTGGTCACATGATTTTCGCATGTGGGAATCGTGCCGGACGATGCCGCTTGTCGGCGGGTTTTCTCGGAGATCTCCCGTTTCCCCCCACCCCCTCATTCCGGCACCCGCTCCATTCTCATCTCAATCATCCTCGTCGGCTCTCAAGACCTCGCTGGTACGAGGCGCCCAAATTTCTTCACTCACTTTGTTCAGTGGAGTAAGCACGTCAAATGTGGCGGGGACCAATGGGACAACGACGGTTGGAAAAGTTGATGCCAACAAAAATTGCGTTCCTATGATTGTAGATATAACTGGCACAATTCCAGCTCGTCTTGAATGCCAGTAAATGTCTCGAGTGGGAAGTGTTATAAATTAAATGTTATGTGGATTTAAATCATGCATTTACCTTTATCATTACGCGTGAGTAAACAAAAGAAAAGCATTGTTACATATCTTTCAACAGTAGCATTGCTCCCAATTTCCAAACCGAAAAGAGCGTGTGATGTCTATGTGAACAGAAATACTTGTGACGTATTTGAGAACAGCATTAATTATAAATGAAATTTCCTTTTGTTTAATATATTTATTGAAGATATTTATTCAAAGTGGAGAATTAACAGCTCGATGAGTTCATTTCTGTTCTTATATAGCCTGTTTGTGGTTTCGTCACACTTTTTGAATAAAACATTTGAAAAAAAACAACATGAATTAGGAGTTTTGTTGTTTCGTAATTATATTGTTCATCACAAACGTTTCATGCGTGTGTTAACTTAAAAGAATACTAAAGTACTTTAATTTTTATTTTATTTATGTTTTATTTATAAATCATAATATTTCTTATAGAATTAATATGAATTAAAACAGTGAGAAAGTAGGTGTTTCGGTAATGCCTGGTAAGAAATAGTTCATATGCAATACATTACGTGGAGTGCGCACGAATGCGGTGCGTTGTCCCTTTGAGGTACTTTTCTAGACTTAGTTGATCTTTGTTTACATGAGACGGNAGTGCGCACGAATGCGGTGCGTTGTCCCTTTGAGGTACTTTTCTAGACTTAGTTGATCTTTGTTTACATGAGACGGAGGAATATCCTGGAAGTAGATCTTTAGCAGTCCTTCAGAAAAGTTGGAAGTAACTATTAATGGACCATATCGTAAATTTAACTTAAAAATGTACCGACATCTGACGCTAGACTTCAGCCGCTATATCAGCGTAATGAATGTAAATGATAAAGGTATATTTTTGAATACTGATAAATCTTGAGACTATAGTTTGAAAAAGTTTTTAACAAACTGCTCAGGGAGGTATGAAACGCATATCGTGGGGTCGTCGAGGACTAAACTTTTCGAGAAGAAACATAACGCTTTTCTCCGAGGCGACAAAGTACAAACTTAACAAACGAATTTTAATGATTCCTGGTAAGTGCCCCAGGCTACTTATCTCGACTATAAAAATAAAATATAAAAACTTAAACACACCTGCTGCTAGCGTGCATTAACCCCATCAACGTTGAATTTTTAAACAGGCCGCCCTTGCTAGAATTCGGGACATGGAAGCATGACAACACTAAGTATTTCTCTGGTCAAAAAGTTGAAAAATTCTTACACTAAAATTAAACTATATTTTTATACTGACGATTGACATAAAGGGAACTAGACAACTACGAAAGCGGAGAATGTTTAATGCTACGTGCAAAAGTACTGATAAAGAAACCAAAATCTTCATAGATATACTAAGGTGGTTTGAAGAGAAAAATATCAGTCTTATTATACATCACTCAAACACTGTTTAACTTGTTGATATTGCATTTAATATAATTCCCATAAATATTTTAATGTGCATTAGTTTTGTTTAGTTGAGTTTTAGAGATGTTACTGTTTTCATGTCACAAAAATAAAATTTTAAAAAAATTATGATGAATTTTAATTAATTTAATATAATTATTTCAAATTAATTTAAAAACACGTTTAGCAAAATTATGCGAAAATAATAGTTTCATACCAGAGTAATTAAAATGTGTCTGTTCGCCTCGCTAAATATCCAACAATTAAAAAAATTGCTTTTCTGTTATTATATAAATGTATTTTTGATAATGCCACATTTTTTTTCCAAGATGAGTTTTTTCTACTAGTGGTTGGTTTNTGTTATTATATAAATGTATTTTTGATAATGCCACATTTTTTTTCCAAGATGAGTTTTTTCTACTAGTGGTTGGTTTTTTGTTACCTTAAGTAGATAGATTTAGTAGGTCCGACGCCAGGATTCAGAATTCGGTGCTGCGGTGTCGAACACCGCCATCTTGTATTACATCACCATCTTGGATTATGTCATCGTCGATATATTGTTTCTGCTGCCATCTTGTTTCCAAATTACTCACCTTTCTTTCATACTCTATCATTCCTCCTTGTTTCTCAATTACTCATCCTGTCGCCTGCTNCTGTTATTATATAAATGTATTTTTGATAATGCCACATTTTTTTTCCAAGATGAGTTTTTTCTACTAGTGGTTGGTTTGTTGTTACCTTAAGTAGATAGATTTAGTAGGTCCGACGCCAGGATTCAGAATTCGGTGCTGCGGTGTCGAACACCGCCATCTTGTATTACATCACCATCCTGTATTATGTAATCACCGCCATTTTGTATTGCGTTATCACCGCCATTTTGTATTATGTCATAGGAACCATCATTTTTCCACCACCATCTTGTTTCCACCGCCATCTTGGATTACATCACCATCTTGGATTATGTCATCGTCGATATATTGTTTCTGCTGCCATCTTGTTTCCAAATTACTCACCTTTCTTTCATACTCTATCATTCCTCCTTGTTTCTCAATTACTCATCCTGTCGCCTGCCCACCCTTATGACATCAGCATCTATTAATTTCTAGAATTTACCAGGTATTACAGATATGCTCTGTCATTCCACTTTAGTCATCTACTATTTACTCGGTCCCCTCGAACTACCATCATGTTTCCCAATTACTCACATTTGTTTGACTGCCATCTTGGGTTTCATGTTCCTTAGTCACCTTCGTTCCACTCATCAAACAAGCCATCACACAACCCAACCTCACTGTAGGACTTAACCACTCGTGTAGAATTTATATTTTTCACCACTTTTGTTCCATCTCATCTAGGAACTCATCCATAGTGTTTGCGTGTTTGTGTATATCTCGTTAAGGACTGTTGCATATGATGCCATTTAAGGAGAGGTTATGATAAGTTTTTAAAAAAATTAAAGAACAAAACATATTTTATTATTAAAAAAAATTTTATTCGCACACATGTAAAAGCATATAAGTTTTCATTCTTGGTTGATTCTGACACATAGTCCACCAACTTCCTCTCGCAACATTCGTATTTCGTCCAGGACAAGGGAAACGTCGAGGGACCACACCCAGCGCAAAGCACGACTGGGTGCAACTGTCTCCTCCCAACAGCGTTTTCAGAAATACAAGATCTTCGTTCTACAAAACTTGAATGCCAAATCTATACAACAAAGACAGTAACATAACTTTCCTGTGCTTGAGAAACTTTCTTACATAACATTCGATCATCTTTAGCAAACATCGGTACTAAAACTTACAATATTACGGAAAACAGATCTTGAATAATATATCTTCTTATAATAACGTGCACGTCTCATGCCGACGGTGAAAAAACTAATTCGCTTCACATGCACAGATGATTTACTCAAACTGTTGGGCTTCAACATTCAAACAATTTTCAACCTTGTGGTGGCAGGATGTCTGTACATGTAGCATCTCTGACGTGATGTTCCTGCATTCCACTGTGATTCGATCTTTCAGCTCCAAAACAGTCGGCGGGCATTTTCTATACTAAACTGACAACAACGTTTCTTCCGTCCGNACTGTGATTCGATCTTTCAGCTCCAAAACAGTCGGCGGGCATTTTTGGTACTAAACTGACAACTACGTTTCTTCCGTCATTATGAGGTTCATCTCGTTCAGAATTTTCACGGGAACGACACCGATCGCAAACAACAATTTTGTGAGTGGTTTGTTGATCTATGTAAATCCATTCTTATTCTTCAGTGATGAGGAAATGTTTTACCTGAGTGGTCAGTCAATCGGCACAGCTGTCTCTACTGGTCTGGCAGTACCCCTCATTGTGACGACAGTCATGTGCAAAACCATCCAATGGCCATGGTACGGCCGGTAACATGGGACGAGCTATTAATCGGTACTTATTATTTTTTTTTAGGATAGTGTCACAGGTGTAACATACCTCCATATGCGGCACACATTCTTAAGGCTCCCGTCTACCTGGAGCTTCCCCACCCCCCTCGTTTGAAGCCGAGAAGCGCCGGAGCGATAAGGGTAACACTGCCACGCGCATCAAGTGTACCAGGTGCCGAGGTGGTGAAGTGGTTAGACTACTCCCCTTCCACCTAGGCGAACAGGTTATATTCCTGGCGGGGTCGTTCCCATATTTTCGCATGTGGGAATCGTGCCCGACGATGCAGCTGGTCGGTGGATTTACTCGGGGATCTCCCCGTTTCTCCCGCTCTTTCATTTCGGCGCTGCTCCCTACTCGCCGCGCTTCGCCCTCATCGGCTCTCAAGACCTCGAGGTTAAGAGCCGACCAAATCTCTCCACTCCACTCCAGTCAAGTACGCCATCGCCGCTAAGCGCAAGGCTCTGAACTGGCGTGCAGTGTTCTCTCGTCGTGCTGCGTGTACCTACGGCACTTTAAAGCAGTGACCCTATCATTTTATTGGTGGAAATAACGTTGCAAGTTTCAATTCAGGGCCCTTGAGTATTTTCTTGTGTATCTGACGCGTATATTTTGAGATGCTCTGAAATGGTGTTTCTAACGTGCGCGACGTCTAGAAAGCACTTAGAAGTCCTCGTCTGAAGTGTGTGTTCTTTCCATATATCAGCACAGTGGGTGTATTTCAAACACTTTGGAACGCAGTTAGAGCGCCAGTCAGACGGACCCCTTAAGGTTTGTGTTCCTGTATTTGTCTGTTTCCCTGGGGGAGTTATAAATGCCCCGATTTCGTCTGCTTGGAAGAGACGGGAAAGGGGAACGTGTGCACGTATGTAAGGCAAGGGAAATATAGGAGACACAATGAAAGTTGCACGAAGAATGGGAACCGAGGGAGGAAGGTTAATATGAAAGTAGATTAAGAACGCGTGGAAAAAGAGAGAGAGAGACGACAAAAGCAATTTGTCGTCCGGTAGGAGAGAGGGGAAAAAAAGGGAACTCAAAAACGCAAAGTGCAAAATTTCGCAAGTAAATGTGATATTTTATGCTCCGCTTGTGAGCCACACGAGGCGGAATATTAAACTGTATTATATTACTTATGGCTTTGGCGTTGTCGGTGACTCGACGGGTAGTAGAGACCCTTGTAAAAAGAGAAGCAAGCTCGTTTGAATTTGCATTACATAGTTTTTTAATTACATCGACTTAATTCAATGAGTTGACTCTACCCCGACGTTAAAGGAAAACTAGTATAATAGTTATTTCCTTTGAAGTGAAGGGACTTTTTCGAGGCCTGCTCATCTTCTCGCTTTTGCCATTATCAGGGGTGACGTGTTGCAGAGGTAAAAAGGCTTATCAGGGGACGGCTTATGAACGAACTTATGACCTAACTTAAACTTACATCCATGCCTTACCTGGGATTTTAACCCAGAACCTCCCGCCTTGGCCGGCGGCGCACCAACCGAATGCGCCACACGAGGTAGGCAAGGTTGTTGGATCCCAAAAAAATTAATTAATTCATAATTGTACCAAACATTGTTCAACTTGTACGCATTATAGGTAATGACATTTTCCTCGAATAAAAATAATAACCTTCAAAATTTTTTTACATAATTTTATGTAAAATACAAGATTTTTCTGTTTTGCAGCAGTCATTATAACAAATGCTAAAAAATGTGTTCAAGTGAAAAAGCTTAAAACGTAAGCTAATGCTGCGGGCTACCGCTTGACGTATATGTAATCACCAAATAACAGTTTGTTAATTCTTTAAAAGAATTTTAAAATATGAAAAAGTGTTTTTATATTTAACATTTTGTTTCACATATATGGCAGGTTATTTGGTGGTTACGTGTGTGTCACACAGTAGCCCACGGTGTTAGTTTACTTTGTACATTTTTTTTTTATTTGTACAACTTTGTTTGTATTCGTTATTATGGTTGCAACAAAACTAAAAAAAATGAATTTGACATCAAAGCATTAATAAAATATTTAATGTGACATTTTTATTCGAGTAATGTGTCATTACATACAATGCGTACAAGTTGAGCAATGTTCGATACAAATATAAAATAATTAATTTTTTTTGTATCCAACACTTTTAACGGCCCTGGCAGAGTCGGCAGGAGTCTAACGGGGCATCAAGTTAAGCCTGGTGTCCACATGCACCTCCAACTCCCACGTGGCTCACGTAAATACGTAGGACGTTACTTATTGTGACAGGCGACCGTCGCTAGACGTGGTACCGTCACACAGTGGCGTGTGGTGAAGTGTTGCGAGGTAAGCTGGTGCTTGCTCAGTGCTGTACACACTCGACGCACGCTTTAGGAACCAGTAACCATAGTGCGGCCCGGGAGAAACTGAGTGTACTGCGGCCACTCACGAGAGAGCGGCGAGGCGCCCATTACTCACGTGCTGTGACGTTTGAAGCGGCCGATGTGTAAACTAGCAAATATTAGGTATAGCACTGGGAAAAGCACAGCTCACCTTGCAACAGTTCACCGCACGCCTCTGCCGTAACGATACATCCCCCAAAGAGTTCTGGTGGTTTACACAGTTAAAAAATTAAGCAGTTAGCACTAGACTTAAGAAATAATCAATGAACTTACAAAAATGTGGTGTATATAACAGCAATCGTACTATTTAACTATATTCAGCTAATAAGAAAGCACCTTACAAGTTTGCATTCTGAATTTAAATTGAAGGAAATGTTTATGTAGTAGTGTGTTTGTCTTTGTCTTTTTTTGGTAGCAAAAAATTATAGAAATAAATTTTAAAGTTCGTCGTTTGAAATCGAACCACAAATGTATGATACCTGAGGAAATAATATGGTTTCGTGTCACAAAATTAGCGATAACTTGATAAAAAATACCAAATAATTTGTAAAATAAAAATCATATTCGTAGCACAAATGTGAAAATTTTTAATTAAAATCTTGATTCGCCTAAATTTAAAAAAAATTATTTTGCACAAAATTTGATTTCTGCTACAGTGTTGATTAAAGCCACATGAATAGTTTACTCTTAACTATTTTAACTTTAAATGTCATCTCGAAAATTGAAATACGGGAGAGAGGCATATCAATTTCCCAAGAAATATTCTTTAGGACATTCTAACAACACAGACAAATTTTGAGCTGTAGTCTAACATATTACGTTTGTATCATTTTAAGAACTGCATGAGAAAAAAAAATATATATATGCATTTAAAATACCCAAAACTAGTTTTATTTTTTTAGACTTAGAGTCATTTCCTTCCATTTTTATGCTTTTTTCAGAGTATTATTTTATGTTATATGCTAAAAGTGTAAAAATTAATTTTAATATCGTGAATTCCATTAAAACACGTTCAGTTATAGGAAAAGTTTTTTTTTCAAAGCTTAGTGATTTCACAAGTGGGCATTTAAACCGCGAACAAGCCATATTTCGCCGTTCGCTAGCGTTTCACTATAGCTGCCAACTTCGCAAAGCAACCTAATAATACATTAATTATCCGTGACGAGCGTACCTCCGTCTGGTTGACACAACCTAATTTCTATACCACCCTGCGTAATAACCCACATCAGGCAAACAGGTGCGGGCAGTGAACGATCATCCATGGCCCCGAGAAATGGTTTGTTTGTTGTTTCGTTAAATTTTATTATTTTTTTTTTGTGAGAATGGGGCGTCGTTGTTTTTTTTTCTTAATGTACTTTATCTTTACCTACATGACGAACTTTGTAGTCTAGTTTGAAAAGGGCAACCGAACAGAAACTAGTTTCACGGAAACAGAGGTTTAGAAATTACGTAAATCTTTCAAGCCTGAACTATTATTTCTGAATATCCTTTACAGTGCGGCGTGATCCTCGTACGTGAACTTCACACCAATTACGAATCCGATGAAGGTTGTAGCTAGCTTATGCGCACTTACGTAAAATTAATAATACCATTGCCGTCCAGAGTTTTGCAGCGTCCAGGCACAACCACGCATTTAAGAGGTTGGGGTGGAATTTGGACTGTTATCCTTCTAATTTGCGGTGTTGTAGGATTATTTTCTCATATTCTATGTAGTCACGTGTTCGGCACTCGTAACAGCGCATTGATATACTTGAAGATAAAAAAATTATTGTGTGAATTTAAGAAACTCTGATGCTTAAAAACGTTGTTCGACTATCAGCGCACGGTAACCTACTTGCCAGCCGGGAGCCCAACCAATAGGGAGCCTTCCGCAGTATGCAGTAACCAATCAGACTCAAGGTAAATTCCAGAGCCAATCAGAGAATGGGTAGGCTCACGTCAAAGGAACTCCGACGCCATTTCGTCTCTGTATGCTATCTACTCTGTGGCCAACTCCAAAAACGCATCACCCAGTCATGAAAAGATCAAGATTTTGCAGTATTTCCAAAGGTACGTTGCCGGAAAAAAAAAAATTTCTCGAATTCCCCAGTGTCTCCAGGCGCCGCGGTGGTTTAAAGGTGAGACTACTCGTCTCCCACCTAGGCAAACCGGGTTCGATTTTCGGCGGGGTCACTCCCGGATATTCGTACTGGCACGATTCCGCTTGTCGGCAGGTATTCTCGGGGATTTCCCGTTTCCCCCGTCCTTGCGTTCCGGCGCTGCCCCGCACCCACCTCACTTCACCCTCATCGGCTCTCAAGACCTCAGTGTTAAGAGCCGCCCAAATCTCTCTACTCCCTCTAGTGTCCCTACACATTGAGCTTTGTTGTTTACATGGTCGACGATATGTGATCTCCTCATGGAACACGTGCACTACCGGGCACACGAACTTAAAGGGTTACAAATATAATTTAGTCACTTGACCTGTTTGCTGATTACGACTAGAGTGAAAAAAGCGTAGTTGGGGCCTAGAAGACCATTTGCAATCCAGAGACACTAATAATTTAAAAAGTCAAAACTGCTCCAGATCAGCTCATTTTGCTGCGGATCTATTGAAACCTACGCCGGTTGAACCAGTAAATTTATATTGAGCATTTCACCTCCTGATATTCACTGATTAAACAATGATTTGCGCTGATTCCCTAGAGAATTGCGTTGGTCCGACAGTAGAACCTCAGTGCTTTACACTGACCGACCAGCAGAAAAACAGCTCATCGGCTAAAAAAATTCAGTGAAATAATTCTACCAATTGAGATCACTGATTTCAGACTTTAGAGTGCAGAACTGTAGCCGAACCAGGGTCCTCCAATCGAATCACCAACAATCAAGACCCTGGAAGCGTTGAGCACCGAGCCTTTGTGTGTTGAGTGCCGACCAGAAACAGACGCGAGATTGTGGCCACGCGGATTGAATGGGTTTAAACGGAATTGGGTCATGTGACCACTTTTTTTTATTAACAAAACTTGTCCATTTGAACACCAATATGAGATTTGTGGGAAGGCATCTGGCAGAACGGCGTGTTCAAGAGAGAGAGGGGTAGAGAGGGGGGGATGAGAGAGAGTGTGTGTGCGTGTGTGTGCGTGTGTGTTTGACGCCCGAAGAAACTTCGGGAGAGGAAAAAGGGTCTCAGCAGAAACACTTGAGCTTTAATCAAACATCCCCGTAGCAGCAAGACATCCCCCTCCCCCTTTTTTTCTTTTTCCAACC
Source organism: Clitarchus hookeri (assembly GCA_002778355.1). NCBI lineage: Eukaryota > Metazoa > Arthropoda > Insecta > Phasmatodea > Phasmatidae > Clitarchus > Clitarchus hookeri. Next base: position 44,118 of record NQII01007731.1, on the reverse strand, counting down.
CCCCTTTCTGGTTCGCACGGTTCTCTTCTCATCCTCCCTTACTCCCAGGGGCGCGAATGCAGGCGGGGCGAAGAAGAACTGTGGGGGGGATGAAGAGCGGAGTGAGGAAGAGGCGATATAGACGTGGAAGGCAAGTCGCCCGGAGGATTAGTCAACAGTCCCTGAGAGATCCGAGCTGGAATACTGGATGAGGCGCGCCCGGAGTGCTGGTTTCCCCGGCGCTAGGTTCCACAGGTGGAGCTCTCTCTCTCTCTCTCTCTCTATCTCTCTCTCCCTCCCTCTCTATCGCTTCCCATTCTGTGAAGTGCTCACACCGAGCCCTATGTTTGAATCGCAACTAATGCAGCTTCCGAATTGAGGGAAGATCTTCAGGGGAAAAAAAAAAGAGGTTAATACAAAACCTGTTTCAACCCGAGCGCTATCTTCAGTTTTATACTTCAAGTTTATGAAAATATGTCTTATTCATATAATAAGTTAAATAATAAAAAGACTTCAATTTTGTGTCTAAACTAAATGAAGGCATTTTCATTATTATGAATAAAACACATACTTTTGTATACCAAATTATACGGAATTGTTATTAAAATTAATATTAAAATGGAATTTTAAAAATTTGTTAGAATTTGTAACTATCTCATATAAGTAACAAAGAAATCTGTTCATCAGACACATTTTTTTTTATGTATTAAATAAAATTCTACGCATATGTGTAAACAAATTTTTAGTTGCCTTAAATAAACAAATTATTTTATTAAAAGAATTTAACTGTACCAATTAATTTTAATATTTTTCCCCATTTTGCAACAGTTTATTTTATAAAGAAATATTAATTTGGTTTAAGTTATTTTATTTGTTACAAGATATTAATGCATATTATCGAGTTTTATACAAATTTGATAATAAAATACGTATATTTAATTAATGAAAAAGTGCTAATATTATAATGATTTTTAAATAAATATTTAAGTTTTAAATAAAATACAGTTTGAGCTAACTAAAATATCCAAAGATTCAAAAAAAAATTTATTTTTTGATTGTATCGGAAATTTGTTGTTTTTCCATTGGTTTCATTACGTTTTCAGGAGTATGACAGTTTTGGTTAGTAAATTGTGCATTCTAGATTTTAAAAATCCAAAATTTCGTAATCATGCGATTGAAAAAGCAGTATTCTTTTAATATGAGAATTTTCGGTCTAGAATTTGTTTTATATGTACTTTTGTATTGCAAAACATGTGTATATGCCATCTAAATTATATTACAGTTTAAGATATGAAATTTACTTGTTATTATTGTAACTGACTTGGTTGTATCAAATGCTTCTTAATATATTAATACCGAATACTCTTGAAATCTAGCATGACGAAGTTCGGAAACCAATTTTCACTAGCGCATTCTCTGATGGATGAGATTCGCGAAAACGCGAATGGGATTCCTTTCCCACTGCTCCATTTTTTTGAAAATTCGCTTGCTGCATTTGCAATCACGTGATACTAATATCGTGGAAATTTCGTCAACGTTTGATAGTTTCAGCAAATTATCGTAAAAGACACGTCACAAAAGTGAAAAACTACGTTTTCAAATAAAAAGGTGGTTTCCAGAAAATATTTTTGAGTGTTCTGCATGTGGGTATTTATTTAGATGTACCAACGCCGCTCTCCTATCAAGAGACGTTCCAGCCACTTTGAACCCCAAGAAGCCGTTACTCGCGACCTTGGAACGCAAGTACAAGAACCCTCGATTGTCTCCAGTTTCGAAACCACCACGACCCAAGATACTGGCAAGTCCACCTATCAGCAGAGTAAACTCCTTTCTAAGACACCATTAAAATAATATTCAGCTCTTTAAACTTTACAAGATTAATAAGTGTGCTGGTTTTGGGGTAAAGCCTGGAAAGCAATTTGAAATTATTCCTAAGGAAAAAGTGTATATACGATGAAATATAAGTTGATGACATCTTCTTTGAGCTTCAAATAATTACGAGCATGTCAAATTTCTAAACGTTAATACAAAATTTTGACCAATCGGCCACAAATCAAGTCGTACAAAAACATTATTAGTCTGGTTCATATGCCTATTAAAAACGACTTGGTATATGTATAAATTCTATCGCCCATTTGTACTAGGCGTTCCAAATTTAAGTAAGTTTCTCCGAAATGACAAAAAAAAAGGGCCGTGGTGGTGCAGTGGTCAGACTACTCGCCTCTTCCACCTAGGCGAACCGGGTTCGGTGGGAATCGTGCCGGACGATGCCGCTGGTCAGCGGCTTTTCTCGGGGATCTCCCGTTTCCCCCACCCTTGCATTCCGGCGCTGCTCCAAGCTCATTTCACTTCACCCTCATCTGCTCTGAAGAACTCGATGCTAAGAGCTGCCCAAATATCTTCACTCACTCACTCTCTAGACAAGTAACGGAACAACTGGTTTTCGCATTTAAGGCCCCCGTCTACCTGTAACTTTTTCCCACGTTTAGGCCAAGAAGCTCGGGAGCGATAAGGGTGACACTGCCACACGCATCAATTACGCCATCGCCGCTAAGCGCAAGGCTCTGAACTGGCGTGCAGTGTTCTCGTCGTGCTGCGTGTACCTATGGGACTTTCACGGTGACCATATTATTTTATTAGTGGGAAGTCTTTAGGATGGTTCAGTGCAGGCCCCTATAGTAGTTTTGTATGTATCTGATGCGCGCATTTTGAGCTACAGCGCCTTGGAAAGGTCGTTTTTAGCAGTTTTGGAGTACTCTGAATTGATGTTTCTAACGTAGTGATATTTTGAAAGTACTTATCAGCTCTCGTCTGAAGTGTGTGTTCTTTTCGTAGATCAGCACGTTGGACGCACGCTTAATAGTTTCGTTGGAAAACGTGTATTTCGAACACTCTGCAACGCAGTTCAAGCGCCAGGTAGACGGGCGCCTTAACGCACGACCTCGTTTTGTTTCCAACCTGAATAGAATGAACCTTGCCGTGATGCGGTCTCCTGCCTGTTTCCTCTTCCTGAATCTTCACCTGGCCCGGCCATCTCACGAAGTCGACCCTCCGTCAGCCAAACCGCAACGTCCCGTGATTGCACTCTCGTAGCGGTGTCCTCGCACACTTACCCAGATTGTCGTCCTTTCCTTCCGAGACGACAGTTACAGCAGCCCGTCGTGGCTTCTCCGAAAAAAAAAACATGGTAATTACAGGTCGCCGAGATGAACATCTCCCTCGGAGGTGGACACCAAAAAAATTATTTTATTTTTGTACCAAATATTGTTCAACTTGTACTCATTATATGTGGTAACATTTTCCTCGAATAAAAAAATTGTACAAATTTATACTATTTTAATGATTTGATTTCAAATTGGAATTTTTTATGTTTTGCTGCAACCATAATAACAAATATTTACTAAGTTGTTCAAATAATAACATTTACAAAGTAAACTAATGCAATGTGCTTCCACGTGACATATATGTCATCAGCAAATAACAAACCCTATAAATGGGGAAAAAAAAGTTAAATGTAAAAAAAATCTCGCATATTTTTAACATTTTTTTNGCAAATAACAAACCCTATAAATGGGGAAAAAAAAGTTAAATGTAAAAAAAATCTCGCATATTTTTAACATTTTTTTAAATGTATGAACTGTTATTTGGCGATTACATATATGTCACACGGTAGCCCATGGCATTAGTTTACTTTGCATTGTTTTTTATTCGTACAACTTATTAAGGTATTTGTTATTATAGCTGCAGCAATTCAGAAAAAATTTGAATTTGAAATCAAATTATTTAAATATGTATAAAGTGTAATTTTTTTTTATTCGAGTAAAATGTCAGCATATATAATGTGTTCAAGTTGAACAATCTTTGGTACAAAAATAAATTATTAATTTTTTGGGGTCCAACACCATTAAGAGTTAGTAGTCCGGGCATATTTTCTGTACATTCGTTGTTCACGCGTATCTCAGCAAATAAATATCCTGAGAATACGACTTTTTGCCAGAAAAAATTTTAAAAAATTATCAANGCAAATAACAAGCCCTATAAATGGGGGAAAAAAAGTTAAATGTAAAAAAAATCTCGCATATTTTTAACATTTTTTTTAATGTATGAACTGTTATTTGGCGATTACATATATGTCACACGGTAGCCCATTGCATTAGTTTACTTTGCATTGTTTTTTATTCGTACAACTTATTAAGGTATTTGTTATTATAGCTGCAGCAATTCAGAAAAAATTTGAATTTGAAATCAAATTATTTATGTATAAAGTGTAATTTTTTTTTATTCGAGTAAAATATCAGCATATATAATGTGTTCAAGTTGAACAATCTTTGGTACAAAAATAAATTATTAATTTTTTGGGGTCCAACACCATTAAGAGTTAGTAGTCCGGGCATATTTTCTGTACATTCGTTGTTCACGCGTTCACGCGTATCTCAGCAAATAAATATCCTGAGAATACGACTTTTTGCCAGAAAAAATTTTAAAAAATTATCAAANGTTCACGCGTATCTCAGCAAATAAATATCCTGAGAATACGACTTTTTGCCAGAAAAAATTTTAAAAAATTATCAAACTGCGTACAGTTTTGTTTTTATAATATTAACTCAACGGAGCTATAAATGAGCTTGTTGCTACTTCTAATTCTGTTATTAGTATTGCACCATCTCCAGTAGTGTATTCTAGGCGTAGGCTTAAGTTTGAGCTAGGAGATGCGATTTGGATATTTAGAAAGTTGGTTGGTACTAATGGCGATGTTCGTGTATTAGGTCATGTACGGTATGTGTACGTTGCTTAATAAAGATTATTTCATTTACGAGAAGTTTTATTTCCCCACTCCAGATCCCTCTAACACATCCGGAAACAGGTTTGACCTTGAACGTTAGTTGCAAGAAGCGACGTGCTCGGCTGCTCCCGGAAGTTGTTATCAGTTTGGGCGGAAGTCATTCCGTTGATCTCACCTCCGCAGTTTCCTCAATAGGCAGGAGAAAAATACAACTGTGCAGTCGTAGTTTAATCTATGGGCTTTCATCACGTGTTTATTACACTGCCACTGTCCCACTGTTGCAGATCTCATTTGCACAGGAGAGCGTAGCAGTGGAAGCACTGCACGCCGATTCAGCACCCTGCGCGTAGGGGCGACGGGCCGCTGGTCGCGCGTGTTATTGTCGCCCTTATCGCAGTGCCTAGAAAGCTAGAGAAAAAAAAACCTCTTAAGGCTCCCGGCTACCAAGAGATATTTTCGGCGTTTGAGTCTGAGAAGCGCAAAAGCTATAAGGGCGACTCTGCCGCGGGCATAAAGTTCACCATCGCCACTACGCGCAAGGCTCTTAACTGGCGTGCAGTGTTCTCGTTGTGCTGCCTCTACCTGTGGGACTTTGAGGGGTGACCCTATCATTTTATTGGTAGAAAGTTTGTTGTTGTAAGATTTGGTGCAGTGCATTGTGATACTTTCATATGTATCTGACGCGTGTATTTTGAGAGACAGCGCTCCGTAAAAGCCGTTATTAACACCGGGCATGCTGACAAGAGTGTGGAACGAGTTTTATTATCGCGTAGATGTCGTTTGGGCCGCTCATGGTGGTCACATTGAACATTTACGAATGTATGGTAAATAAACTTCACGGTTACGCGGTTCATTTGATTGGTCAATCGAGGTTGTAGGTTGTTTGGCTTTGGCATTACATACCTTCAAAGTTGGGGTATTCTTTAATACTGGCACCGTATTTTGATTGTGAATTTGCGTATCAATGTGTACACAGTTTACTCGAAGCTAGCGTCTCCTAAGCTGGCCTTGCTACCGTCTGAGAGAGCCTTCTCTAGCGGGCCACCGATGGCATGATTAATAAGCAATGTCCTTCGAGGTACCGAGGAAGGTAAAGTAGGTAGTACTGAAAAGGGGGTTCGTGTACAGGGGTAGTTTTAGTAAGAGAGAGGAGGTATAGGGTAAGGGAGTCGGTGACCTGCTTGTAGTCAAGTCTTCTTGGCAATGGGAANGGGGGGGGGGGGAGAGATGGCTGGGATAATCCACAAGTCAACAACCACTCCCTCCCCCCTCCAGTCGCACTGCTACCGCCGCCAGCCCTGGCCCATTGTTGCGGGATGCACCAGACACTTACCCCTTCAGCACACCTCAACTACCCCGCGGCTGGGGGGCTCAGCGAGCCATCTGTAAGGCGAGCGACGAAGGATTCATTGTATCTTCCCCGGCCAACACGATCCCTGAAGCATACTCATCGAACAGCTGACCAACTCCGCACGCGCCAGAAGAAGTCCTGCCACAGGAAGGAGACACATCCCCCCCCCCTCTTCCCCACAAGTGCGCAAGGTCGGGGCATAGAGTACTACTTACGGCTGCCGATACGCGTGTTTGAAGCCGAGAAGGATGGGAGCGATGACAGAAACCCCGCGCCCATCGAGTGTGCCAGTGCTACTACGCGCAGTGTTCTCGCCGTGCTGTGTGTACCCGTAGGACTTTCAGTGGTGGCCATGTCATTTTGTTGGTAGGAAGTCTGTAGCAAGGTTCAATTGGTGTGCCACCCCCCTCCCTCCCCGAGTACGTTTTTGTGTATCTGACAAGAATATATTGAGCTTTGCCATGTTGGAGTGCTCCGAAATTGTGTTTCTCAAGTGCCTCACATCTTGAAAGTAACCAACATACGTAGTCTGAAGTGTGTATTATTTTCGTAGATCAGCACGTTGGACGCCAGTTTAAAAGGTTTCGTAAAAAAAAAAAACAGGATTCCAAACGCACAGAAATGCAGTTCAAGAGCGAAGTAGGCAGGGGCCCTCAAGAATACGGAAGTGAAACAGCTACTCGTACAGCAAACTTCAGTCGCACACGCCAGTGAAATGGCTTCACTGGCCAGCAAAATGTCGGGATACCGCCGTTCGCCAACCAACGCCTGGTAACCACACTCGCCAGGCGGCAGGCCAGGCAACAAGAAGAAGAAAATTTGGAAAACTTTAAACCCCACTTAGCCAAATGGCCATCCGAGGTGGTGTCATTATACTGTTCTGATTAAATAAATTTCACACAAAGAAAAGAATTGACGGGGCTTGGAAATAGAATTCAAGAAGAATAAATGGTTAAATACTTGTTATGTAATTTTGTTAATAAAAAAAACGGTGCCTCTGTTTCCACCCTACACCACAACCCTGCCCACCCGAAGGAGACAGAGGGCCTGGTACGCGAATTGTTTTCTTGTACTTGATGTTGTGGCGTGTCGTTGTTCGTGTGTGTTTTGTGAGTTGTTTAAATCGTTAGTGTTATTGTCTATATATGTGTTATCTGAGCAGAGTGCGTGAGTGAGCCCATTCTTCTTACCGCCCACCCCCGCGCTCCAGCCAGTATGTTGTTTTTGAGGTTCCGGTCCAGAGGGAGGCACAAAGCTCGCTCCCGAAGCCTCGCGCAGCCAATCAGAGAATGGGTACGCCAACATCAAAGTAACCACCAAGCCAGTTTCGCTTCTGTGTAATTTACCTATTCTGTGCTACCGTCGGGCTCCTCCTGGGATCGAGGCGCGTTCCTTTACCCACCCGTTCATTTCTGCAGCGTCTTCGTGGTACAGGGCGTTCACGACAGACTGGGCACTGTCGAAATCAACCTTTGAAAAATGTCACTGCCCCTGTCTGCATGTGTTTTAACTTACACACACTGACTAGCACGTGCCCAGTAAAGTTGGTAAGGACAGGAGGGGAAATAGTTCAATTTCTTAACGCTGAATTAAAAGTGTTAATGTAAACATTTGTTAATACTGAAATCATTTATTTTTGCTTTCTGTTTTTAATGCATCTAAGTGTAGGAGACTGCAAATTTGTATAGTTTCGCTTAACCGACGGAGCTAAACGGTACTGGCGATACTTTAGCAGTGGATATAAGTCACTCAATCGTATCTAGTCTTCAACGTCTTTCAAAATGTGCATTCCTCAATACGTTGAAATATAACTAATATCTCTAATAAACAAAATTTTGTAAAAAGAAAGAGTATTTGTGTTGATAAGACGTGCAATCATGTAAATACTGAAGACTTGCGTATTTTATCCCATGCCAGGTCACTAAACATGGGCGCCGTCGGAACGAGGGCCGTATCGCAGTTCGCCTCGAGGGGCGTCTGCCGAACTTCCCGCGCAAATGAGAGAGAGAGAGAGCTCTTGCCAGGGAAACCGCGGCGGGATTTATTCATGACGAGCTCCGCCCAGCATCTCTCCCTCCGCAGATCTGCGCTTGGTGCGGGGACGGGGGAGGGAAGGCGCAGGGCGCACAACCTTCCGTCATGAACAATGCATCCGCGAGCCACGGCACGTCCACACGAGGAAGCTACGTCCATTCCAGTTACTCCGGAGGTCGGTGATTGGCAACGGCGCCTCCTGCCGTCGGGGGGGCCGCGGCTGCCTGGCGGCTAGATCCCTCCGAGGCGACTCCCGGGGATTCTCGCAAGGCGGGAATCGTGCTCGGNTGGCATCCCGACGTTGCTCTTTATCCAACTCGCTTCACCATCATCGGCTTTCAAGACCCCCGATGTTAAGAGCCGTCCAAATCTCTCCATTTCACTCAGACTTTTCATATGATCGGCAGCGCAGTATCGATTTCTGACCTCCATCGTCTTTTACGCCCCAATCACGCTCTCGCATTTCCAATAACGCTTTGAAATCCAACTTACTTTAACCGAAAGAAAACTTTGTCGCCGCCGCAGATGTAATGCTGCTGCTCGCGACTGCATACGGAACTGATAACGTAGTACGTAATGATAACAATACTGATAAATGATAACGTAGTACGTAATGATAACAAAGCAAACATAACTAAGTACGTAATGACTACAAGCGCTCGGACTCGCCCAACGTTGACCTTATAGCGTCAAATACAAGGAGTTCGCGGTATTTGTCGTTGCCTAAGCCGAACACTAGTATGATTGGAATTTGGTTTCCTGTGGTATAATTATTTTTCCTTTTCATCTATTTACTCTTTATGTTTTTTTTTTAATTTTGTCTTTTTTATTTATTTTTTTCTATTACGGAGTTACTCAACGTCAATTTTTATGTTAGATTACAGAAAGAGAACTTTACTTGATATTTTATCCTGTTCTGTTTTGTAATAAAATTATTTGCAAAATTTTTTCTCATTTCGTTATGTACCAATTTTTTTTTTTAAGTTGGTTAAATTTATCAGTAGCTGTAAGAAAGAAGCGAAGTCCAATTAGATGCAGAACACGCGCGAATGTTTTCCTCCGTCACGAGGGGCCGAAGCTGAACGGAGTTTCCGGAGCAAATTATGACATGGAGCTTTGTTTGCCGTAAGTTTCGTCAGTTCGCTTGAAGTCCCGGGGGGTGAGTTGTAAAAGGTGCGTGGGGGTTCGGTAGAGGGGAGGGTGGCGAGGCAGTTTTCAAACCC
>NQII01007731.1:0-34577 GCA_002778355.1 Clitarchus hookeri | reverse complement strand
TTTCGCAACATCCCCCCTTCCACCCCTAGAAAACGTATTCCACTTCCGTCTTTAAAGATGCCCTTCCTCTTGCGACAGTCGGTATGAGGTTCCTGCTTCTTACCTTTCCTTTGCTCTCCGTCGTGTGTGGGCGCGTAGAATTGAGTTCGAGAGATTTGGGGCGGCTCTTAACAACGAGGTACTGAGAGCCGATGGCGGTGAAATGAGGTGGGAATGGAGCGGCGTCGAAATGCAAGGGCGGGGGAAGCGATGGGGTCCCCCGAGAAAACCCGTCGACCAGCGGCATCGTCCGGCACGATTCCCTCTTGCGAAAATCCGAGAGTGAGCCGGCCGGGGATTGAACCCTGTTCGCCGTGGTGGGAGGCGAGCGGTCTAAACGCTCAGCCACCGCGGCCCAGTGACGCGTATAAATCTGCAACTGCTTTGAACCCTACGTTTCCCACAACCTTCGTATTTAAATTTTGTTTTATAATACAATATACAACAACAAAATATTATTTGCACGTAGAAAATTCGTATTTAGCCAGTTTTGTGGCTTCGAATAGTAGTTTTTCATTATGTTGTATTCTAACAGTTATGCTTGCAATCCTTTTATTTTATTATGTTAAGTATGTATTTGTAATACACAAGCACTATGAAATCCCGAGTGTAGCCCTTGCTGGACTGGGAATGCACAGCACGTCATTTGTATCCATAATATATTTACAAAGCTATTCTCAAAAGCATTGTACGATAAACACTGCAGAACGATAACCAATAGAGGATAAATACAAGGTATTATTCCATAATATAATGTAACGCTTGAAAGTATACAAAGTACCGAAGACAAATATTGTATACAGTAAATATACACTGAAGAGCCAAAAAAAAACTCGTATAGGCGGGCGTATGCAAATAACAGAGGTAAGGAACCAATCAGAGTAAAGCGATGCGGTTGGCAGCTAGATCGGTTACTGCTGCTACAATGGCAGGTTATGAACGTGGTGTTATAGTCGGCGCACGAGAGATGGGACATAGCATCTCCGAGGTAGCGATAACATTTGGATGTTCGCTTACGTCCATTTCACGAGTGTACCGTGAATATCGGGAATCCGGTAAAACATCACATCTTCGACATCGTTGCGGCAGGAAAAAGATCGTGAAAGAACGGGACAAACGACGACTGACGAGAATCATTAAACGTGAGAAGACGTGCAACCCTTTCTCAAATTGGCGCAGATTGGATTTGTGGACTGCCCTGCAGGATTCATGGTGTGAATTGCCTCCTGCATACCTTCAGACATTAGTCGAGTCCATGCCACGTCGTCTTGCGGCACTTCTGCGTGCTCGGGGGGCTACACGATATTAGGCAGGTGTACCAGTTTTTTTTTTGGCTCATCAGTGTACAATAGTACAACAGACAAATTAAGATAAACAAAGCATCAAGGAAAAATACACGGCATTGTACAATAATATAATGTAACACTTGCAAGTAGAAAAACTAAGTATCTAAGACAAATACAGTATACGGTTTACATTAGATTAGGACATGCTCGTTGGAATGGGGAAAAAAAAGACGTCATCATGGTACAAATGTAACAAGGGCTGAGTGGTTCGGCCTAAGATTTATAAAAATACGTAATTAATCAAACTGCACATATAGACGGCGAAGTAAACAATTTACTACTGAAATCAGAATATCTTTCAGTTTTATATTTATTTGTGAGGGGGAGAAAGAGAGGAACGCGCCACTGCGACGGAGAGACAGACTGGAGATGCCCACACTTGGAGATACTGGGCAAATATAAATAAATAATAGTTTTTGGCGTGTGCTTGACTGTGTGTGTGATTGGTGGGTAGAGTTTTGCATACAGGATGATTCTAAAATCATGGGACAAACATTTAGGGGTGGTGGAGCTCACTAAAACAAACAATTATTGTATAGAAATATATGAGCGGGAGTGACGCGTTGAGGCACAAACATAAAAATAACACATGAAATGCAACACATTGTTTATTTACAACGTCGCCGCTAAATGCCTTTTTACAGCAATGTTTATAATAATTGCTCAAAATTGCTACCACCGACAGTAATGCAAGCTTGGTAGCGTCGGTGGAGTGATGCTGATGCAGCAGGTCACTGGCGCACCGTTTGACTGGCCTGAACTATCGCCACCATTGTCAGCTAATCATGCCATATGTAGAGGTCGCCAAGCATGCGTGACTGTTGTTGGATGCATTTGCAGTAACTATTTTAACATTTTCTGTACGGAATCGCTCGTTAAGTATGCTGCTAATGAACATTTTGTGTTTCCGTTAATGTGTTTTTTTTTTGTGTTTGTGCCTCAACGCGTCACTTCCGCCCATATATTCCTATACGATAATTGTTTGTTTTAGTGAGCTCTACCACCCCTCAATGTTTGCCCCGTGATTTTAGAATCATCCTGTATTCACACGAAATAGACTGTAATGTACAACGTGTGATGTAATACAAGATTCCCTCTCACGCGTCAAAAAAAATTGTCTCCTCTCTCCAGTAACCTCCACAGGCAAAATATTGCACTGTGTTCTGAATTAGCTTTTAGCCATTCAGACCCTGGAAGTTGCTGGGGGCGAAGCTCAATAATGGTCACGATTCGGTAGAGCACAACAGTAAAAGATGAGGTTTATTGACATTAAAATTATACAATAACTATTTAAGTGACCATCGATCGGGGGAGCTTAAATTGAATACCAAGATGCTAATTAATTATATTAAATGTTATTGGTGACGCCATAACTACTACTGTCTAATTGGAAAGTCGTCACCTTGTTCATGTTGCCGGAGGCTGATTCTAGGAGGCTGTTAACGACGGCCGGACACACCCATCTGCCGTGGTCTTCTCTCTGGTCGGGTTGACGACAAAAGACGCCGCTTCCGGTGATACGCTGGCCTACGTCGGGCGCGTTGTCTAATATACTTCTGCGGCCCCGTTTAGTGGCAGGTGGTGGGGATCTCTGCAACTGCCTTCTTTCGCGAGGTGTTGCAATAACGCTCGTGCCCTGGTTTAATGTTTGAAGGTATGATCAGGCAAGCCGCTCAGCTAAGGCCTTCTTCATTTCATAACAACTGGCATTTGCGGAGAACAAATCTGGTTAAATGAAAAAGAAAATTGTCTGAGCAGTACCTAAGGTTTATCATGGTACTGGTCTCTACCATTTGCAAGTATAACACCAAAAATATCGCATTCATCAGTTGTAATATTATGAAAGTATAGGCAATTTAATTTGTTCAACATTGAACTCACTCTTGCTAATACTAAACACGCTTGTTTCTGCCAAGAACATATAACACACTTAAATTCCCATTTAACAAACATAATCTCTGTTCATTCCACAAGTTCAACGTAAGTTATTTAAATTTAAAACTCCTTTGCATCTCAGTGTACTCTAATGGGCAGAAAGTCCTCCATTACTTTGACGTTAAATATAAATAAATAGTTGTGTTGAATGACTGTTCAAACAAATTTAAAATATGTCATTGTGTGACAAGATTTTCAAAAGTCTTTAAAAGTCTTCCTGGTAAGGTACTTATACATTATTGAAAAACGATACAAGTGGACTTGGCTTATATATCCTAATATCATAATAATACAGTAAATATTGAGCCTCTTCTTCACCTGCCCTCTGCTCTTTTAAACTTCACAACATGTTTCACAACAATATTTAACTTTAAATAAATTTGATATCAGAAAATATAAATTTCATTCGAGCAGCATCTCGGAGAGCCACTGGTCCAGTTGAATCCTAGTCCCGAAAGAGAAGGAAACTAAGCGTACTAGCAACCTATTTCCCGGATTTTGGGCACAAATTCTCGCATCCAATCACAGCCAGGATCCACACTTTGAGATGTCTGAGATGTGGATAATGCCAACACGTCAATGACGTTTACCTGTCAAAGTCACACGGCAGCTGCTGACGTAACCAGTGTTTTTGTTTGCATGCAGTTATCAGGTGATTTTGACAGCTAAACGTCGTTGACGTATTCACGTTATCCACATCTCAGGCAGCTCCAGGGCGGATGCTGTTTACGTGGCGCAAGTCCTCGACGTCCACCCTGCTCTCATCTCGGGCACTCGTGATCCTAAGGAATACACTTCTAAAAAAACAAACATATTCTAACAACTTTTCCCACTAAATAAATAGTTTTTAAAATATTGTGTCCATTTTATACTTCTTTGTTTGTAAGCAAACATAATGGGGGTCCTCATTATATATAGAGCCCCTTCTGCCAACTTCAGTAACTTCTTAAAATTTCTTGAATCAAATCTTAAAGCCATTTACAGAACCAATATGGAAATTATTCTCTGTGGAGACTTTAACATTGATTATGTAGAAGAAAGCAACCAAACAAATGAACTTGATAGTCTACTCAGTACCTTCAACCTTAAATCCATATTAAACTTTGCTACCAGAATAGAAGGAACCAGTCAGACAGCAATTGATAACATTTTCATTGTCAGTAACGCAGTTGGAGGGCGCCACTGTCTCCCAGTAATAAATGGCTTATCGGATCATGATGCACAAATATTAATTATGTCTTCCTTAAAAAATGCCCTCCAAAAGCATTTCCTATAAGGAAATAGGAAATTTTGTACTGGAAAATGTCTTTCTATTCAAAAGTGAGCTTAGCAGGGAGCAGGTGTCAGCATTGTATTCCTGTACGAAGTAAAAGAAAAATTCGACTCTTCTCTTAACCAAGTTCTCCATTGATTTGAAAAATGTTTCCTATCCAGACTGACCCGCAGTAACACAAATTCAAAAGAAAAATGTATGGCTCGCCAAAGGAATAAAAATTTCCTGCGCAAAAAAAAAAATGAAACTGTACAAGGCCGCCCGAACCAGCAGCAGACCCGACAATGAATCACTACAGGAAATACTGCAAAATATTGAGTAAGGTCATAAAATCTGCAAAAACAGAATTTTTTTTCTGTAGGTTTATTTTTAATCCTCAAAACAAAATAAAAACTGCATCGAATACTGTAAAAAAACACAACAGGAAGAACAACAGAGTAATGTCCAGTTGTTAAGCAAAAAGTGAACAACTGTATATCCTCAGACTCTAGATTAGTCGCAGATACATTAAATTCATACTACTTAAATGTCGTAGAAAACAAGTGGCTATGATGGCTTTAGCTGTAGGTTAGAGCAGTGTGTTTTTTAATTCAGTGTTCCACCATTAAGCCATATTTGCAAAGCTATCTTCAATACTGGATTGTTTCCAGGCAGACTCAAATGGGCTATGATAACACCATTGTTTAAGAAAGGTGACAAGACCGAAGTAACCAATTATAGACCTATCTCGCTTCTAGCCTCTTTTTCAAAAGTAATTGAAAAACCTAATTTACAGGAGATTGCTGCAGCATTTTATGAATCGCAAAATATAATAAAATTTTCAGTTTGGCTTTAGGAAAAGCGCCTCAACAAATGATGCAATTTTCAAACTAACAAATTGCATTCTTAACGCACTTGATAAAAAGATGCCATCTAATGGAATATTTTGCGACCTCACTAAAGCATTTAACTGTGTAAATCACAACATACTTATATAAAAAATTAAAGTTTTATGAAGTTTCAAGAACACCCAATAAACTAATAAGCTCATGCCTTTCAAACAGACATTAAGTGTAGATCAAAGGAAAAACTACCTCATTCCACTCTGAACCAGGAAAAATCAAGCATGGGATCTCACAAGGCTCAATGTTAGGTCCCCTACTCATCCTAGTTTATATCAATTACCTTCCATGTGCCTTAACTCCAGGCACTACTCCAATCTTATTTGCAGATGCTACTAGCATCTTTAGTCTCTGGAGACTCAGTAAATGATCTTATTCAAAGAACAGCCGCAACATTTACAGTGCTAAATTCATGGTTTACTGCAAACAAATTAAATCTCAACCTAGATAAAAACATTTCTTGTGAATTTCCTCACAAAGCACAGAAAAAAAAANTACTGCAAACAAATTAAATCTCAACCTAGATAAAAACATTTCTTGTGAATTTCCTCACAAAGCACAGAAAAAAAAAACACTAATTCATATGTTAGCAGTAACAGAGACAAAATTAATGGATCAGCAGTGACTGAGTTTCTTGGNGAAAAAAAAACACTAATTCATATGTTAGCAGTAACAGAGACAAAATTAATGGATCAGCAGTGACTGAGTTTCTTGGCTTAAAAGTAGACAATTTAATAAACTGGAAATCTCACATTGCGTATATTTTACCTAATCTAAGCTCAGCCTGTTTCGTTTTACGAAGCGTTGCAGAGGTCTTGAACAAAAATACAACTAAAATGGTATATTTGCATATTTTCATTCCATCATGTGTTATGGTATAATTTTTTGGGGGTAATTCCACTGACAGTAAAAACGTGTTTCACACGCAAACGAGAGCTTTAAGAATAATCAATGGCAAAAGAAAGTCAGACTCATGTAGACCTCTTTTTAAGAGCTCAGAGATTTTAACATTTGCATTTGAGTACATTTTTTTCGCTACTCATATTCGTGTCCAAAAACAGTCATTTATTTCAGAAAAAAGAGNACATTTGCATTTGAGTACATTTTTTTCGCTACTCATATTCGTGTCCAAAAACAGTCATTTATTTCAGAAAAAAGAGCCCTTTAATAAGCATTACACTAGTATAAAAACCACTTACCACATACACGTGGCCTCCCACGATCTCTGTGCAGGCAGAATCGGAGGGAGGCTAAATGCTAATGGGAACCAGGGCTTGCTGGGGAAACCTAGCTTGCCCTAATATTAAATCGAGCCAGGCTCAAGACTAATATTTTATGGGTGAGGCGGGGGGAGGGGGCTATCTTCTCCTTACCGCCTCGTTACAAATGAAAGACACCTGGGTGGACAAAGTCCCTTCACGGGGACTGTACTACCCCTGCGCTGAGGAGCTTGTTCCAGTGATGTAAAGCAGCAGCTTCAGTTGACTTAAAACTAGTTCAGAAAGGGCCGTCGCACTTTGGTAGCCAACTTTTCAATAAATTAATTACCACACCACCTTCAACAAATTTGCTTCTCTAACAAAAAACGCTTTTAAAAAACAGCTTAGAGAATTCTTTATTGAATGTGCATTTTATAGCGTAGATAAATATCAAAACAACAAAAATTAATAAATTACTATATAACAATTCATTGTACACATTTCTTGTTCCTGTTTTTCTCCTACCCTTTTTCTTCTGTTTCAATAAAACGATGACGCCCTACAGCACGTTGGAAGAAGATTAATGACTAATCTTCTTCCAACATGCTGTATGTAGGGCGTCATCTTTATGAAGAAAATATATTATGTGTAGGCGCAATCTGACGTGTGTGTGGTTGTGTGAGAGAGAGAGAGTGTGTGTGTGTGTGTCCAGTGTATAAACTTTATATACAGTAATTTGACTTATTTAACTTGTCCAATATCTTTGTACAGCTACGTATTGAAAAAAAAGATCTTACGGATGCAACTAAACAAACAAACAATGTTTACTTTTACCGCGACGTGAAAACCAGAGATTAGAGAAAGTACAGATGGAACATGATGTGTATTTTTGGTCGTCGTATTTGTATAAAAGACACGGAAGGGGAAAGTAGACGCCCGCCATACTGGAACGCGAGTCAGTTGTGTCTAAACAAAACTGTAAAAATGGCGATAATACGTAAAATAAAATTGAATGCAAACAATACTTTCATACTAAAACACATAAATATTTACATTACAGTTCAAAACATGGAAAAAAAACTTCGAAACACTAAAATCATTAAATAAACGACATGAATCGCTACAGGATGCATTTGTTATATTTTAATTTTTTGTCTCAGTAAAAATTATAGCAGAATAATTTTCGTGGTGTAGGTTGGCAAACTGCTGTTGGTACAAAAAGAGAAACTCGTTCTGAAAATGTTGGTCACGCGGGTGTAGCATCATCCTTCTGGAGTAAAAATGGCTATGTACAGTTGTAAGGTTACTGATGCTCTCAAGATTCCTGGTAAATTAATACTGTTTAAAAATGGTAAGTTGTTATAGTTTTTAATTTTGCAGTGCGTAAATGTAGTAAGATCAATTCTGCGGAACTAAGAGTTTTAATTGTAAATTTACGTCCACAAACTTTTTTGTAGTTTACAAACTTCTAAATTCAGCAACCTTGTTGCTGAACTTAACTTTTGTATAGTACACACGAGTTACGTGATTTCGTTTCAGTTATTTTTGCTGTGTGGGAAATTAAGTTACGAAATGTGGATTTGTGTGACCTGGGTGTGGTTCTGTTTTTTCTATTCTCGAGTCGCTATGTGAAACGTTTTTATAATCGAGCTTAGTTTGTGTTTAAGGTCTTTTAGATTAGGTTTGGTAATTTGTGTAATACATTCTGTTAAGGTGGATTTACAAAAAGTCGAGCGATTATCTCTTTTTTTTTTTTTCGTAACGTAACGGAAGTTCTGTACGTTGCCACTTGCCAGTTCATTGCTGCCAACAAACAACTATTTAGGTATTGAAAAGAAAAATCTTAATCAAAAGTTAAATAGTTGTATTTTGTGTGCAATTAAACATGCGCGCGTAAATAGTGAAAATTTATCTAGATTCTAAATTTGAAAAAAAAAAAAACGAAACGAGGAATAATATATGATTATAAAAGTGTTATTATTTTGATATTGCACAAAGAAATGGGACAAAGTTTCCCATGTGAGATTTGTGTCTTGTTTACTATATAATAGAAACTACTTTTACTGAATGTAATTTACCAACATCAAACACAAGCAAAACAAATATGTCACACACTACACACCTTTCTAAACCAATGATGAAGGGGTAGCAAAATGCACGAGATTGGAAGGCTGTAATTTCATCCATCCGTCAAAAGTTAATGGTTGCCTAGTTTTTGATGGACAGGCGGATATAATTATCTGAGGCTCTTGTTCATGAGACTAATGGTTGGGCGTGACATGTTATTATAAATCAAACTTTAACCTTTCATTTGGTACCTACATGGAAGCATTCTACAGTTGGGTAGCTTATGATGTACTGCTGTTTTCGTACAGTTTTAACTGATACCACATAAACTTCATGTCATGGCTTTAAAACCAAACATCATTATTTAAAAACTGGTAATATGAATGTTAATGTATTCACACACAAAAATTTACAGTAAAGTTTCATTGTTCAGAGTAGCTGTTTTTCTGAACGAAACGTCCTAGACACACAAAATTAGCATAAATGGGTTCCGCGCAGCTTACCCTGTTAATATTCAGGAGGGCGTAATGTTAAAAAGTACGAGCAGTTCGTCCACTTTGTTTACGTCGGATGCCATGATGTTTGTTGAAGTGATTTAGTAACGCGAACAAATGCGCATTGTGCCATAGCCTTATTGGCTGTGGATGTAGACGTCACCAAAGGTCAGTTGCAGTTTAGTTTTAGTAGATCATGGTATTTTGTCGAGTGAGGTAAGGCAATTAAAAAAGTACTATAGTGATTCACGCATCGTGGGGTTAGGTTAGGTGGGCACATATTACAAAATTAGTTATACGTTAATGCCCCTAGTATATTTCTGTTCTGCGTAATTAGTAGAGACACACATACCACTTTCCCGGGGGGNAGAAAAGCCGCTACTCTGAACAATTACCTTTGAATAAATTTAACATTTCAGTATGAATTATAATGGCAGTTGTGCAGTGTGGTCGTAGTGAATGGTGACAATTATGCCAACACTCTTGTTTACAACATCGTTAGTTTCGACCACTTCCCCAACATGTAGGGCAGGGGAGTTGTATACAGCGTGCCACATATTTGCAAGCCTGGACAATGGTCACATAAAGCCCTGCTATCAGCCACTTCGCTTGGAGGGGGCACTGAGGAGGAGCAGGTAACATGAAAATGCAGCATTGAGTTCTACCTACCACTTAACTGAAGGCGGATTTACAATAGCCCATCCTGTTATGCATCAGCCCGTCTCCCAGCCGAGCTATTTACAATAGACTTTGTGCGTCCATCAGTTCATTGCTGCAAACTAATGCAAACAAAAAACTGTTAGAATTCGGGAAAAATCCTTGGTAATTATTAAGTTTAGGGGCTTTTCTGAAAAACACAAAAAAAAATTCAAAATTATGATGTATTTCTACTCTACTAATCACATAGAACACGAATATAGTAGGGGCGTAGCTTTAAAATAAGTACAACATGTNGCGTAGCTTTAAAATAAGTAAAACATGTTTTTAAAAAAATTGAACAAAATTGCGAAATGAGCAGTATAGCCAGTTTGTTTACGTTTCTGAACGAAACGTCCTAGACCAACAAAAGTTGCATTAATGGGTTCTGCACAGCTTACCTTGTTCATATTCAAGAGGGCGTGATGTTAAAATAAGTAGAACATATATTAAAAAACTTGCGAAATATGTTTGTTTACGTCTATTAACGTCAAGAGGAATTATACCAGCCCCCTACCTAGGTGAGGCAATTTACATTCTTTTGGTGTGTTTTACGGTTCCTTTAAATCCCTACAATCCTACATTCACAGTTTAGTGTAAAACCCTACTATCCAAGGTTAGTGTAAAATCCAAAAATCCTAGGTTAGTGTAAAACCCTACTATCCTAGGTTAGTTTAAAAATGCAAACTACTGATCATCGTGGGGTTAGGTTCTGTTAGGTTAGGTGGGCACATATTACGAAATTAGTCGGACGTTAATGCCCCTAGTATATTCGTGTAACTTAATAATTACTGGAAATTAGTCTGTGTTAAGAAAACTTTTTAAATAACACACACAGCATGATTTTATTGGTTTGCACAGAAGGAACTGGTGTTCCCAAATGTAATTATCAACATATCTCAAGGGGAAAAATGTAACTTCATTGCATTTTACAGTTACATAAATATACAATAAAACAACACACTGCAAACACTACACCGTTATCTAATGTACTCTGGACAAACTGGTAACAAACCGTTCAGATTTAGAAGTATGTAGTGTAATCCGTCCTTCAAAAGTTGCGTAGCTTGCCGAGCTTTTGATGGACGGATGGATAGAACTATTACAGGCAGCCGATTGCCTGTTAGTCTCGTCACTGATGGGACAGGCTCAACGGGTTGTAAATCCACGTTGATAGGGAAATATTAACTCTTTCAATAAGTTAAACACACCGCAAATGTAAATTAATCATCGAAATTCAGGATTTTTATGAAATAATATTTAATGTATTTACAGCTAATAGTGAAAGCGGTGATGACATTGTTTTACTTTCGTTGCCTGTTGTGGGTGGCTTTGAATATATAAAGAGGTATGAGGGAAAAAGTGATCACAATGTGCATTGTTTTCTGTTATTCTAAGTGATCACCGTGTTTACTGTCTTCTGTTCTTCTCATAATGTGGCATGCTCTAATCTGTTCTGTTTCATTTCCCCCCCCCCCCCCATCTCGTACTCTTGTTTCACAAATTCCAGGAATCTGTGACTTTCCCCCTACCCATGACGTTGCTTAAATTCGTAGATATCTGGCGCTCAGTATAACTAAATGTGACGTGTCATTCAGCTGAGAGAGAGTTAATGGGGTTAGTGTGCGTGGTTTGCCCCAAGGTGCCCAGAGGTGCCTGGCAACTGCATCGGGCAAGAAACTCCAGGACAAGACGGGGAAGAACATAGTTTTCGTTGATGGTGTCCGGACACCTTTCCTGCAGTCTGGCACAGATTACGCCGGTCTCTTGGCCCAGGACTTGGCGAAGCACTCTCTTTTGTGAGTATTCTTTCGCTCGGATGCAATGGTTTGTGACCCAGATATGCTCATCGCATGTCTCTTTACATCTGCAGGTGGGCTTTAAGATTCTCAGCAGTGACCCTATTATTTTATGATGTAATAACACAGAGAAAAGTGTTCTGCATGTCCCCCGACACCTTAAAATATCTTGCACAGGTGTTCTCTTACCTATAAAGTATTGTAAAAACACTAGGGTCGTACAAATATTCTGTATACCAAAGCAAAAACATAAAATAACTTTTGTTTTGGGAAGAAATTTTGGTTACAGAATGTTGTAACGAAACAAAATATTTTCAATTTCGATGAATATTCTGGTGTTAATGATTATTCGTTTAGTGCACCTGGTGTTAATGATTATTCGTTTAGTGCACCTGGTGTTAATGATTATTCGTTTAGTGCACCTGGGAAGAAAATTTTTGCATGTCAATCATTGTGTTTGTGTTCATTATTTTACAACAAAAATAACTATATAAACTGGAAATATAAATGTAGTCTAGAATCCCTGTGGTAAATATTTAATATCCTAAAATGTTTTGTTTAGCAAGGGATTAGTTACAGTGAATAACTTGCTAAATTGTAATGAAATTTGTTAACTTTTGAAAACTAGACATTTAGGATTTTTTTTTATTTGTTTAGAAAAGAACTTATATTTGCACAACCTAGAAAATACCCATTTCTGACATTTTCACTTTAATAAAATACACATTTGAAACAGAAAATTGAATATTGTTGTTGGATGAGTTTTTTTATTTTTACTATTCCTAGGTTGATATATTTTACACGTGTAGAACAGGTTCTGAATAAGAAGTTATATCCTGTAGCGATTTGTACCATTTGGTGGCCTTGCCTTGCAGAACTCTTAATGATCTTACAAAAACTGCAGGTGTAGACTTGCATATTTTGTTAGTTTGCTGCGGAGAGGCTGGAGTGAAATACGGAGTGCTACATCATATCCACGGTAGAATGGGTGGCCATTTGAGACCGTGTGCGTGATGGATGGTTATGTTTTTTTATTGTTTTCTTCTATTTAGTCTGGCACGTAATTCCTAGGGATTTGCTGCAAATAATTTTGCTTTATTATAGAAATTTGTAGAAGTAATTATAAATTTATTTCTGCGTAAAAACCTTCTTAATACAAAGTTTTCTTCTTTCTCAAGGGAGATAAGGAATTAATGTTTATTATAAAGTTTAATCATAAATATTTTACTCACATTTCAATGTGATGTCAAAAGGCCACTGGTAAAAAGAATCACAGTGCAAACAATAAAATTTTCTTAATTTTTTATAAATATTGCAAACAGCTGTTAACGCACACCTCATTATTGTATTATTTTATTAATTAGTTTTTACTTTACGTTGTACATGCTCATTTCCTGACTGTGCTCTGTGCGCCAGAGGAATTGTGCGGAAGACGGGAATCCCTCACGAGGCAGTTGACTACATCACGTACGGCACAGTGATACAGGAGGTGAAGACCAGCAACATAGGACGGGAGGCGGCACTCGCAGCTGGCTTCCCGTACAGCACGCCGGCTCACACGACAACAATGGCATGCATCAGCTCCAATGCCGCTATGACTACAGGTAGGTGTCTGTGTCTCGCATTGGTGTAGTGGTTACGCTACTAGTCTCCCACCAAGGTGAACCAAGTTCGATTCCTGGTGAGGTCCATCGCAAGGCCCGTGGTCTGCAAACCTTTCTGAATACTTCGGCAAACATTTTCATTGAAACAAAATGCGTAGTTAAAAATTCTGATAATGCAGTTGTTTCATTCTGTTTTAACATTGGGCCCAACAATTTTAAGGGGTCCGTGGTACGTGGCAGTTTGAGCACTTGCTACCCACCATGGCGAACTGGGTTCGATTCCCCTGGATTTTTGCATATGGGAATAGTGCCAGACGATGCCACTGGTCTGTGGTNCCACTCCACTTGAGCCGTCACTATCTAGTTACGTGCTCACCAGTAGCACGATCAAAAAAAAAAAAAAAAAAAAAAAATACCAACCTCATTAAACATTATGTTGAACACATTGATAGGCCTATGATAGGTTTTTGTCAAGTTGAACTATAAGAAAATAATGTAAATGGGAATACATATTAAAGAAAACATTCATAATAGAGTAGAACCCTGTTATAAAGTTCTCAAGGGAACCAAGAAGTGTTGACCTTGTAGGTATAAAGGAAAATCTTTTATAAGAAGGTAATTGTGTGTTGAGAAACATGTTTGGGGCCCAAGAGATGGCAGCTTATTAAGCAGGAAAACATAATAATTAGGGATATTGTGACAGGGTTCCACTATACATGACAGTACTGTATACAACTCAACTCACCAACATAAAGAATAAAGAAAATAATATGAAACAAACTTGCCATAAGTTTTCGTCAAGCTGATGTATTTATTCATAAAAAGCACTCGAAAATCGTAGATTACATTTTAGAAACCAAAATTACTTGATAATTTCCTAGCACCGTCAACTGCCACAAAAAAGCTACCCACAGTATGCTCACTATATATGCAAAAAAAAAAATCACTAATTCCATTTTAAAAAAATTTTAGAAGAAGTTTTTAATTGTAGTTTGCTTTGCGTCGGATCTTAATGAAGTAGCGTAGCCTCCATTTGCAGCAGTGCTGTGTCCCGGTCATGCTCACTTGTGTTGCGATTGTAGAAGAATGTTTTGATTGTCTCCAGAGTTGAATATGCCTCATAAAACTATATGATCGTTTCTGCTTGCGTGGCTGAAGTATCCTCTGTCTCGTCCTCGGCTGCTTGTGTAGCCTCGCGCAAGGCGTCGACTGTTTGAATGCCGCAGGCGAGCACGTGCTCGTCGCAGCTTGCACGAGTATCAAAAGCCTAAATTTCACCCGTCAATTTTCTTGAAATCTTTGTCGTTATTTTCTTCAACAAATGAACTTGATGCCATTCCATGCACTCGCACATTTAGCAAAGCAGTTCACAGTTGTTGCAGGGGAGGTTTCCTCCCAAGATGTAGCCGCACAGTGGATGGCTTCAGTTGCACAGTGGAATCATTGCTCCTGTTGTCAAGAAGCCCCACAGCTTTTCTCACTAGCATCTTGTGGTACTCCTGCTTGAAGCACTGTGTCACACCCATGTCAAGCTGCCGACACTTGCTGGTGCAGTCACGAGGATAGAACACTACAGTCACATTTAGCATAAATGTGATATATTTGGGATTTGCGGCACAATTGTCAACAAATATCATCTTCCTGCAGTGAGCTCCCATTTTAAAGTCAGAAGTGCGCAAGAAGGAGGTAAAAATTTCTGCAGTCATCCACGCTTTCTTGTTGGAGTCGTATTTCACAGGAAGAGATGGAATGTTTTTGAAACGCAGAGGGTTTCCCACTACCAACAGCTGCAATTTGTTGGTGCCATCACTGTTAACGCACTAAAGCACTGCAAGAAATTCTACATATTTTGTACACATGTTGACTGTATTTCCGTATTTTTTCAGTTTTTTTTGTATTTCGTGCTTTCTAAATACATTCATTATGTGTAGTCTAAGAAGTCTATTGTTATTATTTTTTGTTGCAAAGTACGAGTTAAGTGTGATATCGTGACGAAAAAAACAGGTTATTTCAAAGTGATTAATTACATAAATAGGATCAAATGCAGGGCAGTGAGACATAAGCAAAAATAATGTGTGTTCATCAAAATCTATATTATTTGCGATATCTATTAGTATTACTTGTACATAATGTTCTGTGTACTGACTTCGTATGCCTTGGTGACTACAGTTGATACTTATACTTTCTTTTTAATACTTCGTTGTTTAATGATTGGAGCATGTAATTTTTGGCGATGCAACAGAGATTTTTGTTCAATCAATGCAGTAAAAATTAAATTTTGAGTTCAGCAAAAACAGACTTTTTTTTAGTATTATTTATATGGCAATTTTGTATGGGTCATAGAAAATTTTCTATGGTTGGTGGATAGTGTTTCCACTGTACCTTGTTTCCTCCACTCTTCTGGTGCTGCTCGATACTCGCATTGCTTCACCCTGGTGTTAAGAACTGCTAAAGTCACTCGACTCAATCCACTCTGATTTACCATCTTATTAGTAGCATTGGTTTGAAATAGTAGCATTTTGTACACAAATGATACAAAACCAGAACAAGTTTCCATGATATGCATTTTCACGAGTTGTTAAATCACTAAACGTACATTTTGACATTTGAAAAGAAGAGGTGTCTTTGTTACACTGACATTCTAAACCTAGTACGCAGCGGAAAAGGAACATTTGAGAACCACTATACTAGAGCTTCCTATTCTAGACAAATCTCTTTTAATTGAGCATTTTTTAAATCAACATTTGAAAAATCTCATTGCAGTTGCATGTATTTTAACGAGCACAGTTACTGGTGTGCACCCGGTAAAGTTTGTAACAACGGAGGGAAAGTAATTCCAGGTTTTAACTTAGAATTAAAGGCATAAAGTAAACATTTGTGAATACTGAAATTATTTTTCTATGCATTTAAATGTAATAATTAGTGTGTATTTTAAATATTTACTTTTCTAGTTATCAGACAGTTTCACGTGGCCAACATGCGAATAAAGTGATCAGGCCCACTGCAATGTTAATTTTACACGTGGTGTAAGAATACACAACGTGCACACAAGTATATCTTGAGTAAGGCTTTCAGGAGTGCTCAGTTTACCGTGAACAGCCTTTGCCTATTTCAAGTGTGCTGAAGGGTTTGGTGGTTATTGCAGGGGTGGGGCTGATAGCATCAGGGGTGTACGAGGTGGTGGTGGCCGGGGGAGTGGAGTTCATGTCGGACATCCCCATCAGGCACTCCCGCAAGATGCGCAGCCTCATGCTCCAGGCGAACAGGGCCAAGACCCTGCAGCAGAAGATCAAGCTGCTTCTCTCCTTTCGTCCGTCCTTCCTCGTACCTGAGGTGAATATATGGCTACAGTCAACTCATTTCTAAGACCCCTGCAAGAGTAACCCTTTCGAAATAACCACCTTTTTTTTTTGAGGGCGTTGTGAAAAAAATTTGTTTGAAAAGGTTTCTCCAATAACATCCTATTTCCTGGGAACCATGAAAGGTTTTAAAATTCCAGAGTTTACTGTAACGGGTGTGACATTTACATTCAGTTTAATGCAAACGAGCATTAATACAACAGATAAAAAAATAATTTGTGATTTTAGATTTTGGCTGTAAAAGTTTTGGCCTTCTANCAAACGAGCATTAATACAACAGATAAAAAAATAATTTGTGATTTTAGATTTTGGCTGTAAAAGTTTTGGCCTTCTATAAAAATTTACAATCGCTGTTTTCAAAAAAGTAAGTATGATAAAAACTTTTTTAATGTGAGAGACTTTGATTACAAAACACTTGTGACTATCTTGCTATTTAACTATACACACTCGTATTTTTACACATCTTCTCAAAAGTATAACGATTGATAAGCATAAGAATGGAATAAATAATTACTTTTCAAATGCATGATAATATTATAGTGTGATAGGGCATGTGATAAGTGTCCAGTTTTATATGCTACAAAATTTGCTGCGGAAGACTTTAATTGTAGATGTAACATTCAAATGTTGAATGTTTACTTTTTTTTTACGTTTAACGCTAAAAAATGTATCGAGTGCATGATTGTTTTACATGTTTTTTGTAATCCCATATCTGTAATTTCTCTGTTCTATTGAATGGCTGCCAGGTTTGTTCTTCGTATAATCGGTTAGTTTCACTTCTCTCCAAATAAAATATCTGCTGATTATTAAAGTTTATGTAGAAGCAAACATTTGTTACATTAAAAATATTAAGAAGCTCATTGCATGTGGAGTTACCCATATATTTGGAGGTGCCCTTTGCCAACTATGTTGCATTTTTTGACATCTTGCCGAGATCAGTTTTGACAAAAAAAAATTGTCAAGAACATTAAAGTTCTGAAAAAATTTCTAATTGGTTTGAGAAATTTAAACTTGAGCAACTCACATTAGTCGTGCATTTATAGATAAAGTGCAAAATAGTTCCAGGATTAGTAAGCATGAAAACTTTTTGGTTGGGAACTAACATGATTTTACTGTGTAGAACTTGAGCAATTTACTTAGCACTGCAGAATTATCATAACTTCTTAATTACTAATCTGTAATTTTGTTGCAGTTGCAATTTAAAATATTGATATGAGTGAATTTGTTGGTGGTAATTGATGAATAAATTTAGGATTTATGGGTAGTTGCAAATGAAAAAAGTATGAAATATATCTTTGTTAAATTATTTGCATGTTTCAATATTTTAGTGAAAAACATGCTGCCAGCATAAGTTATTTGAATTTGTTGAATGGATAAACCTACAGTTATCTTGTGGGGTTTTTTTTTATATGGAACGTTAGAAACACAATTTTGTGACAAACAGATGGTGACGTAGGAAAACAGAGAGGCTCTTGGCCTTCATAATCTGCGTGGTTTCTCTTGAGAAGGTTTGTAAGGGATGTGGTTTTTCGTAGCTGCCTGCCGTAGCAGAGTTCTCGTCGGGGGAGACGATGGGTCACTCGGCGGATCGCCTGGCAGCAGCATTCAAGGTCACCCGAGAAGAGCAGGACCAGTATGCCCTGCGTTCGCACATGCTGGCCCAGCAAGCTCAAGAGAAGGGCTACCTTTCAGACATTGTGCCCATCAAAGGTACAAGGACTTCTTGCTGTGTGGCTTAAGTTTTCTTGCATATTCTTCATGATTGAGCATTTTTGGAAGCATCACTGGACAAACTAATAATATGAATTCGCTATCAACTTACGTGGGAGCCGGTACGCTAGCGCGTACTGCAGCACATGCGTAGTTATGGGTAGAGCCAGTGTTATATGATGAATAGCGATAAAACCGAAATGCAAGTGAATACACCACATAACACCAAAATTCAATTAAAAATGCAAAATAAAACAAAATTTAGCCGAAAATTTTACCTGTGAAACCATTAACAAATATTTGTGTATACAGTGGAACATCTGTGTAGTGAACCTTTGTGGATTGAAAGTCTGCATCCATAGAACATACGTTGTCCCATTTTTGATTTAGCTGCATTTCAGGACCACATTCATTAAAAGTTGATATGTGTTGAAATTTTTTTGTCAGTCCCCTGAGAAAGGATGGATAGAGGATTCAATGTAAACCGAGTGATGATAAGAATAATTAAAATTTCCTGGTAATGGTTAGGTTTAGTGAATAAAAGCAGTAATATCAGATACTGTGTAGTTACGACTAAAATTATAATTGAATGGGAGAAGCCAAATAGTTTAATTTCCAAGATAGAATGTTGTTTCTCTATAAAACCATATCCAAGCCATTCATATAAGATTGCGACAAAAAATTCACACTGTCTAAAAACCTCAACATACAAGATAAAACCCCTAAATTTTTTTTTTTTTTAACAACTGTAATTCTCTGTGTTATTTTGGTTCAAATAAAATGCTTACTCTTGTTTATGCAATTGCAAAAGCGGTTAACGTCTTGTGCATGTTTTGAAATGTGAAGGGTTAATTGAAATGTTTATATATTCCACAGAAGAATGTTTGTGTGTTGTTAATAGCCATAATTACGTGATACAATGAACAAAAAACGTAAAGCATCGCCCAATCGAGCTCCATTTCGGCAGCAATATAAACGAGAGTGGGGAAAAAGAATTAAAGCTTGGGAAAGTGCACTGTATGGAATTCTGTCCTTTGCAATTACAGTGGGCGACTTAATTATTTGCGATATAATGGCAACACTAAACGCTTAAAAATTGCCCAAGGCCTTTAAAAGCCAATTCATCCCTTTTAAAGGTTTGTTGTGAAGGAAAATAATTATGTAGTTGATACCGAATTATGGTGGGCCAATTACATTTGTGAAAACAACCTGGCCATAAATTTAAGTGATAAATTCACAAAGCTGTTGCCAAACATGTTTCCTAATAGTGACCTAGCAAATTGCGGCCGCACCAAAATTAGTGCGATAATTCAGCAACAAAGCATTTTCTAATGACTTTCAGTATTTAATTGGGCCTGAATTTTTCGTGTTATTTACGGTTAATGTTTCTGAGATTTTCCAGTATTTTTGTTGATTGGATTTTGGATTTATGCTCAGAATAAGTGGCAGCCCTGCACCAAATGGTCTTTGTAAAATATGTTGAGGAAAAGCAATTTTATATTCAGAATATGTTTGTTAATCAGTACCTGTATTTTATACTATTTGTGTTGGTTGGAGATGGGCAAGTACGTTTTTTCTCTATTTAGAATTTCTTTGTTGATATAGTCCATACGTGATTTCTTCAGACTTTTTGAATCGACTCTTTGAAAAATCACCCCATGTATAGCATGTTTGGGTATTTCCTAAATATGCCCATGTACCACAAGCATTTTATGTTTCTGTTAGTGTAAAATTGCCTTATTTTGGTTCAATGGGAATTTGACTTATAGTAAAGCGCCACTTTAACGATCTTCGGGTTAACGAACATTTTATTACAACAAACAACTGTTTTAGTCCCGACAAACGGCCATGCAGTACAATGGATTTCTCTTTCTCTTTAACAAATTTTTACATTATGACTTTTGGCGTATTAATAAAATATTTACCCTCATAAACACATTAACTCAATTCCCTACTAACGTTTTCAATTATTATTTTTTTTTGCCTCAAGATAATCAAACAATTTTGTAAAATATTGCAATGCTTACAGAAAAACGTGTCACGGCCGCGCCATAACTATTGCACAGATGGTAATGCGACTGGAGATGATAAAGCCATGTCAAGTTGTCACAAAATGGTGTCTCGGTACAAGAAGCGCGGCGGATGTCCGAATTACATAGTTTCTTTCTCTTGCACTGCAGCGAGATCATTTTCTCGTGTGCGGCGTCTATAGTCTATATGGTGTTTGTTTACGAGCGGCACGAGGGCTATGTTGTTCTCTAATGTGAATAAATTACAGCACCTCTAGACCTGCACTGTATCCGCGCCATCTAGGCTACCTTACAGATTCTCTATGTTTGTTGACCACGCAACGTCAAGCAGGGTTGACGCGTTTCACTGCTGGTGTTGCGAGTATTGGCTGTACTCTGAATTTAATGAATCTTCCAGACTTAGTTCAACTTCATTTGCGCGAGGTGGAGGAATATCCTGAATGTAGAACTTCAGCAGGGCTTCAGGAATATTGGAAGTTACCGAGAATGGATTTACACCTAATGCTTTTTGTTATGAGAATTGCCAACTAAAATTATTTATGTGGAAGCCATTTTAAAAATAATGCTAGGCGCATTCACTTAAAACGTGTTAGTTTATGCAACCTACTGTAACACTACCTGTTTGTAAAATTCGGCNTAATGCTAGGCGCATTCACTTAAAACGTGTTAGTTTATGCAACCTACTGTAACACTACCTGTTTGTAAAATTCGGCGAGAATCAATTTATTGGTCCCCGACATAAACTTGTTCAGGAAAGTTTACTGAGAGCCAAATTTGACAATGCCTAAAAGTATTGCACAGTATTATGCGACAGAATATGGAAAACTGAACTGAAATGGTTTAAAATAACTACATGATATCATCAAAAGCTGAGTGAAATATTATTTTGCGTTGCCATACAGATTAAGTTGCTTTTTAATGCTAATAAATAATTGTCGTAGTAAAAAAATCTTGGCAATTTTTTTGTGTGAAAAATTACTTTTCTGTGGTATAGAAGTAGGGATGGGCAGATTTTTAGCTGCTTGCTAATGCTGTCGATTACAGCGATGCCGATACCAGTTTTGATTAACACAATTATTTCCAATATTTCGTAATACTTTTATGACATAAATTTAAGTCTTCAGTTTTGTAAACACTTTAAGTACTTTGTATAGGCATCTACAGCATAGAAAAGACACTAATTTTAATAATAAATGATAAGATAGACAAATTAACTGGACAATAAGTGACTTAATAGTCAAGCAAAAACTATTACCGGGCAATACAGCATTCATTATAAACTGAGTTCTTCAATGACAACCTTCAAAACTTAAGGCAATCTGATGCGGGCTTGGATTTTAGACCTGAGAAATATCATACATAACCTCATAATGCATGTGTGTTAATCCAACAGCCTAAATATGTCATTAAAAAGATCTTATTGAAATCAATTTAATATTAAATATTCCTTTTAAATTAAAATATTTAATTTTTGGAACTGACTAAAATTTAATTTTTATTTATATTAATATTTGTGCCTAGTGTTCCTTTGTTGGCCAAGCCGTACTCAATCCCTTGGTTAAAAACTAATCTATTTGCGACAATTTTTTTCAATTTGTACTTGCACAGTTTTAGTCAAACCTTTCAGATAAAATAACAAAACCACAGCCAACAGTTTCCGATAATAATTACACCCGCCAAATACCTTTCAAATTCAGTTTACAATAAAACCACCATAGATCGTTGAAAACAGTGTCATATAGTGTGTGAATTATTTTCATTGTCGCCAATCTAGGAGTGCAGTAAATGCAGAAGATAGAACAAGAGAATCTCTTGCGGGATGTAATTAAATTCTATCGAGAGCGCCAGTTTTCGATTATCTAAGTTTTTTTTTTCATTCACGTAGCGTTCAGAAAAGAATTATGCACACAATCTTTGGCGATTGTAACCACAGGAAAACAACGGGAACAAATCATCGGAAAACAATTTATCCGAATATATTTTGTATTTGAGGCAGAATATTTGGTCGATGGATGCGGTAAATTAATGCTTCACAAGATGTAGAATGTGGGTTTCTTTAACATTGTTGGGACCGTACAAAGTAAACGACTCATACAGGATCGCAACAACTAGTTTCCATTGTATTACGAGCCCTCGCACAGTGAACAGTCTCGCGTTAGTTGGCGTGGCGTTGCTAAGCGCTACATACATGCCACTGAAGTAATCTTAAGTGCTACTAATTGGTGAATAATAATTGGCAAATAATGTTCCGATGCCAATGGCCGTGGTATCGACCGGTTCATCGGCATCTGCCCATCCCTAATAATTACGAAAAAATTGAAACAACTTCTTTCATTAAAAATTAAACTAAACTCTATAAAGGTTTTTTGGCATGTAATTATTTTCCCTATGTTAAAATAAAGTAGTTAATACAATAATGATGAGTTGTTTAGCCATAAATGTCATATAAACTTTGCTCAAAATTTCTGTGTAGGTGCTTTTACTACAACAAACGAGTAACATTTAAGTTTGTTATAGTGAAGTTTTACTGTGTATTATTTTATCTCTAAATTATAATACATTTATAGCTAACATGAATTAAAACAATGGACAAAATGTGTTGGTAACACCTAGTAATTAATAGTTCTTACGTAAAATATTATTAACACTGAATGCAGTGAGTTGTCCCTGTGGTGTAATTTTCAAGGGTTTGTTAGCATGAGACGGAGGAATGCCTGGGAAGCAGGACTTCAGAAAAGTTGGAAGTAACCATGAATGGACTTAATTAATTGTTTGTGTTCCAGTGCCTGGTGTGAAGAAAATTATTTCCAAAGATAACGGGATCCGTGTTGCAACTCCAGAACAGCTGGCGAAGCTAAAGCCGGCCTTTGTGAAGCCACACGGAACTGTGACAGCTGCAAACTCTTCCTTCTTGGTGAGCCTTGCGACAGCTCTTCTAGATAATTTAGTTATGCTAATTAGTATTTCCCATTCATAGTTCGTAATCTCGAGTTTGTGGCGTAATTTAATAAATACGCATATTCATGCGGTACCTCGTCTGATCCCACTTTTTTCCGTATCATGCCGATATTGATTCTCTTTAGCTAATTCTGCCAAGACCCAATACCAATGCCAACATTAAGGGTGACGGTTTATGAAATAAGAAATTTTTTAATTGCTGTCATGATTTGT
This sequence comes from Clitarchus hookeri, assembly GCA_002778355.1. NCBI lineage: Eukaryota > Metazoa > Arthropoda > Insecta > Phasmatodea > Phasmatidae > Clitarchus > Clitarchus hookeri. Next base: position 10,974 of record NQII01007731.1, on the reverse strand, counting down.
AATTAAAAATTATTTCACTGTATGCCGTCTAGAATACTTAAAAGCTTCTTACAGTTATTATGCTAAGCATTACACTCCAAAACATCACAAACACAATTTTACTCACTAATGTAGGCTAGAAGTAAATTGAAACACAATATTTTTTAACAATTTTATGGCACAAAAAGTAAAATGTTTTATTTACGCACCAAGTATAATTTACACTGAACTTCAGACATGTGGTAACATAGTTAAATACATAAGTAAATACAGTAGTATTGGAAAATATTGTACATATTATTATGAGGTTATATTAAGATATAGAGTAACTTAAAAATTAGTTCCCTTTTTTTTGTTCAGGCGTAAAATTCATATCCTTGAAATAATTTTNCCTTTTTTTTTTTTTTTGTTCAGGCGTAAAATTCATATCCTTGAAATAATTTTGGCCTGTGATTTAGTAGTTTGGATCTTAAACCAGTTTTTAAAAAAAATTTGTTACCCAATCAGAATTATTGACTTTAAATGTCTTAGCAGAAATAAGACTATAATTATTTGCACAAGTACTCGCTGAGTGGTACTCTTAGATGCACACGCTCAAACAAAAGTCAAACACATTTCCCATGCAAATGCATGGTCGCACAATGTTTTGCTGGCGAGGCCAGCTATATCTCATTATTTCTGTAACTTAAGGTTGCAAGTAGGCCGCTAGGCTACCAAAAAGATATAAACGGACAGGAATTCAAGTACTCACAATGTAGTAATTGTCGACAGGTGCACACGCGAAGGACGACACATTTTTCACGTGGTTGCACGATTGTGATGTTTTGATGGCTGAGCCAGCTTCATCAGGCAGTGAGTTGTGGGNGACACATTTTTCACGTGGTTGCACGATTGTGATGTTTTGATGGCTGAGCCAGCTTCATCAGGCAGTGAGTTGTGGGACACTGCAATGTGGTGGAAGGAAGCTGTTAGTAGTAAACCTAGCGACCGGGTGGCAAACTAGGGTGGGGCGGGATAATTAAAAAATTTCCGTTATAACTGCGATCATCTTATGTTGAGGCTTGGGATATGTACGGCTAGCGAGTCTGCTATAGAAAGAAATTGAGGCATTGGGTATATCTTGGCTCTTGGTGTAGTTTGTGTTCCGGTATAGTCAGCTTGCTGAATCTGTTTGTGGACAAGGAGAGGGGCCTGGGGTAAGCTTTGTCAAAGAATGCTTGTATTTGGATAAACTTACGGTGGAAACTCTTTGTTTACACCTCATAAGGGAGCGAAAATGAAAAATAAAATACTGTATTTTATCGCATATAAGTCGCACCTTTTATTTTTAAAAAAATTATTTAAAATTAGGGCTGCGACCTACAAGTGAGAAAAATGAACTGCATCCTCCAGCCCCGTACTAACTTTTCATTTACTCCAAATTTACGGCCCGCGGCTTGATTTCCAAACTCTTCAGCGAACAAAATCACTTTCATTTTGAAACCTGTGGTGTAAGTACTTCGCTTTTCCATCATGAAACTCTGTCAAACTTCTTCACTGTCACATGAAAACAATACTACGTGCAGCGCAAAGACTATATAAGAGAAAGACGTGTAAGTCAAGGCTAACATTTGGTACTCAAGAACCAATGCCAATGTGCTTCTATCTCTATGCATTCCACAGAAAGCTTTAGAGAATAATCAATTGTCACAGTTGTCGTATGGCAAGAATCGATTCCTTTTATTTCATTTTATTCTTTTAAAATTTCTGTTTCTGTTAAGGATTGCGAAGGGAATTACGTAACGGAAATATTCAAATGCCTTTCTGTATTTTGCATGTTTATTTAAAACTTTCAACGATAAACTGCAGAAATAATGGTTAGGTTTTTGNCAAATGCCTTTCTGTATTTTGCATGTTTATTTAAAACTTTCAACGATAAACTGCAGAAATAATGGTTAGGTTTTTGTTTTTAACATACATCGTTAAAAATATGTGAAATATATAAAAAGAAAGCTCGATAACAAATTTTCTGGTAGATATATTACTTCAAATTAAATTTAATATTTATAAGTTATTTCTTTTTTTCCAATAAATATATAAACTCCNTATTTTGCATGTTTATTTAAAACTTTCAACGATAAACTGCAGAAATAATGGTTAGGTTTTTGCTTTTAACATACATCGTTAAAAATACGTGAAATATATAAAAAGAAAGCTCGATAACAAATTTTTNTTTAACATACATCGTTAAAAATATGTGAAATATATAAAAAGAAAGCTCGATAACAAATTTTCTGGTAGATATATTACTTCAAATTAAATTTAATATTTATAAGTTATTTCTTTTTTTCCAATAAATATATAAACTCCGGCAGTCAAGGCTGCGTCTCGAGCACTATATCTGTACATTTAAAAAGAACTACGTCCAACAAACTTGCGACGCAATGTGACTGCGCTGTAGGCCTGTAGCTATGCTTGGCAACGCCGCTTGTTTGCGAGGACACAGCTGCCACACGACCTTTGCAAAGGTCGCATGCATCAGCCATCCGAGGCGCGCCATGTTGTACAGGATGTACAACCACATACGATAAGCGCGACCTATAATCTATAAATATATATATATTTTTTAACGCCCTTTGAAAATAATCGTGCGACCTATAAGCGCAGGCGACTTATATGCGATAAAATACAGTATGTTGTGAACTTTGTGAAACTGAAACGAAAATGAAAAATAATTTGATGTCAGCTGAATCCTTAACAAAAGTTAATTTCATAACATTTTAGAAAGATATTCATTATAACAAATTTGTTGCAAAACCAAGCCAGCAATACGTAGGATATGGAGTATTTACCACAGGGTTCTTGCCTACATTTAAATTCCTATTTTATGTAGTTAGTTTAGTTATAAAATAGTGAAAATGAGATGATTTAACCCATAACTTTCCTTTGCTGTTGCACTAGCAAGTCATGAAATGCCTGAATATTCATTGAAATAGAGGATTTTTGATTTGTTATGCCTTGATGTTGCGGGATATTTTTTTCATTGGAATGGTTCAGCTTATCAGTGTGATGCGAAGTAAAATTGTTGTCCTTACTAATCCTTAATTGTGCAGTCAGATGGGGCATCTGCATGTCTTATAACGACCGAAGAGAAGGCAAAGCAATTGGGCTTGAAGCCCAAAGCTTACTTAAGGGACTTCCTGTACGTGTCCCAAGATCCTGTTGATCAGCTGCTCCTGGGGTGAGTTGGCCAGAAAACACGCAACTTTAGTTTTTGATGTTCAGTTTTGTAGAAACTCATTTATGCATTCCCATCAATTCTCCCCTTTAATACACTTTATTCAGGTCCCAACTTTTTTTCGGTTTTTGGTTTGGTACCGGTTCTTCAAATTCGGTTATCTATTATTTTTTTTTAATGCTGTATGTGTAAATGTCACAACATTTTTTAATAACTTAAGAGTATTTTTATATTAAGTGGCTGTGGTTTTAAAGAAAAATAAAACATCAAACTTCCCCCCCTTCCCTCTCTAGCTTTAGAAAGAACTTTCTGAATAAACGTCCTTCATAGAACCCTGATTTAGCAAAATGTCATGGTTTCTGACAATCTCTACTCTTTTTTGGTAGATTCTATAAATTCAAATTGTACTATTTTAACACTCCAAACACGAACAAGTTGTTAAAACGTGTTCTTTTACATTAAGACAGTGTTTCGTCATCGTTGGTGTAAAATAATGCTTATTTCAATTAAATACCTTACTAAGGTAGATGTTCTGCAAATGAAATGGCACCCCACAAGACCATAAATGATCTGTATTTGATGAGAAAGAAGTTAAATTATTGAGCACCGCTTTTCTTGTAACAAGGGCAAAATCCATTTTCAAAAAAACTTTGTGTAAAAATCAGATGATTTATAAACAAAACACATTTATTTCAAAAAGCAGAAGTTTACTTACCGCAACAAAAGTGTAAGCATTGTGGCACATGCCACTATGGATAAAGTTTTTACCTGCGTACTTTTTTAACCACAGTGAAAAACTTTTGTATTAAAATGAAATTAATTTATTAGTAAACAAACAATTGTCAACTACAGTGGACTCGTATCAAAAACGCATGTGTCGATAAACCGTAGCCACAGTTAAAACTCAGTGGTCCCAACATAATGAATTTTGCGGCACCACTATTTCACAAAAATGAAATATTGTAAAATCATACGATTGTTTCGAAACTAGTGATGGGTGGGGATGAAAACTCATTTCGAGTCGAATTAATAAAGATAGAATTGTTATTTGAGTACGTTTTTTTCCAGCAGGCACAGAGCTACAGAAGTGAAAGTAGAGTCACTGTGTTTTAGAATACAAACAAACAAATATTTGCACCTTAGAATCACTTTTTGTGTGTCACAAATCAATAATTTCACTTTGCAAAACTGCCACATTTGTGTCAGAATGATAAAGAACTATTAACAAAAACTTGTGTGCTGCTGTGCTCACCCGGTGGCATGCTGACAGACCAGCCTGAAAATCAGCATCATGTGGCTGTGTTACACTTTCTATGTGCCGTAGTCATTCACTCGTTGGCGGGAGGGGGAAAAGCATTTTTAATCACTTAACGAAACAAAGGATTATTCTCATTGATGGAAACTAGTCCCAAACTTTCTTGGTAAACTGTGACTATAAGAGGGGGAGCATGGAAAGAGGTACTTAAGGAACATTCCTAAATGCATTAGTAAAAATTTTGCGATTTTGTCATCAACAAAATTTGACTGCCTCTAGACATTAGTTCAAGTTTACAACGGGCACATCAGCTTGGTGAGTCCGAGAGATCTGAAGGTGCTATCTGGCATGACAGGAGTGTTACAATATCTAGTGGTGGTAGTGTCTGATTTTCACAGTTTTGAGTCAAGTAGAGTTTCAAGTTGTATGAAAGTCAAATGAAGTAGAGTTCAGCATAACATTTTTTTAGTTAAAATCGAATTTGCACCGTAAATGTGTACCTATGTAGGTGGTTTTCCTATGTACCTCTTTACGCGGTTCAGCCAGTATTATTGGTCGTTACAATGTAACGTGAACCGCGAAAAAAGGGGGAAAGCATTTTTTTTTCATTTGGGTAAAGCAATTAAGCTCTGCTATGATATAGTCATCAGGTGTAAGCCTGGAGTGCAGACTACATGTAATAAAAACAAAAAAGGAGTTGTGTGTTTATGTATAGAGGAGTAGGAGGCTTGTGTTTGTCATAGGAGGAATGGAATAGGTTCTACCTTGAGCGCACTAAGGAACTGCCCCTTAGGCTCTGCGGTAGCCCTCCTTTTACTCCGTAGAGTGTGACGAGGAGTTAGTTCCACGTGGATGAGGATAGCTTTTACATAATGTAACCAGGATAATAATCCTTAAGACTCTTGGTTTGCGCACTACCAAGTTGCAAAGATGGTAATGGTAGAGTATTGCGTATGTTAGCTTGATCTCAAACATCGTACATGACAAAGTCAAAAACTGTTTGGATTCTCAAGCGATATTTAAATTTCATGGCACCTGTTTCTGCAGGGATTTGAGGAGCACAAAGCATCAAAAACGGGCGATTGACGAATCCATGTGCTTGATACTGTTGCATGTAATTGACGGTGTTGTTCACAAGTTGACCGTCGTTGCCTAGAAAAGAAGTACTTCTACAACATGGAATGGTTCTGTGCCAGGCATCATCTTGCGAACAGTCCGCAGCATAACCTTCTCTTTGATTGGAAGGAACGGGAACATGATAATGCTTTGTATGGCCCACAGCAAGTTCTTCGTACGTGACAATATCTTGTTTATCGTTCTGATCTATACGGTTAATTGGTGGTTTTACGTTATTTTCTTGATAGATTACTTTAATGTTAGAACAATTGCCATGTGCCAAAATTAAATTTTGTGATGATTCAAAGTCCCAAGTAGTGGTGGACGTTTCACCTTGAGTTAGCAATCTTTGATCTATTGTGGCCTGGTTGTGAATGTTAAGTTTGAAGTTAAACATTGTGATTGAAGTGCAGTATTGCAAAATATTAAAGTTGGCTAGGAAATTTTCAAAGAATTTATTGTTAGGAGTTAAGTTTGCCTTGCCGGTCCAGAACAATAGATTTATGTATGGTAATAGGATAGGCCTTTGGTCGGACGAGAAGTCTGCGTCTAACCAATGCGACAAAGGGAAAGAGCCATGAATAGTAGATTGGGATGTAGAGAAATAGTTGGAAGGAACGGTCTGTGAGATGGACAAGCCATAACCGTCCTCCGGTCCCATTCCACTCGGCGTACCGGCACTTGCGTGGGGCGAGCCATCCTGTGATAATGATGACCCGTTTGCAGAGCCGCTATCATGTGGCACATTTTGGTCATCCTCTTTACAGCGCCTTTTAGACATCCTGTAATCACACGGTATCCTCAAATGTAGGTTCATCTAGAAGAGCGTAACGAGTTGTAATGTGATCAGAATAAGAAAAGTATGAACCAAGGTTATCTGTATCATGAGTTAGCAATATGTTTAATTGGTATTTCATCTAATATTTCACTAATTTGAAGAAAAGAAGCAGCATATGTCTGTGGAACATGTGTGTTGTTCTTGAGGTGGTTGATTGATGGTAGGTTCGTCGGTGGAGAAATTGAAATGCAGTATAGGCACGTTGAAGTAGTAACGAAATATACGTATGTTGAGAGGTTGTTGTTCAGATCTTTCCAGCCAGCAGTGGAGTTCTCCGTTTGACGTCATGAAAATAGGAATTTGTTTAATGATCTCTTTATCTGAATGTTTTATGTCTGTCGTAATAGGACTACCTTCCAAGAGTAGTTTCCAGGTTCCCACGTTGGTGTTATCAGTTAAAGGTTCTTCAAATAAAGCAGTAGTGGAAGAGGGAAGCTGATCCATATGGCAACCGCTCCTGTCTCGTTCACGTGATATAAGGGTAGGTTTCATGCGCATTGTTAGTTGACGTGTGAACATTGATTTGCCTGTATTAGTAGGTCCAATGATCACAAAACCGTTAACTTTTTGAAGCATCGTAAAATATTTCAGGATTGATTTTGTTCATAGTAAAAAAGATTTCATACCAAGTCGAATACGAAATGTCATGGGTTTCATATTCCTCGGTTTGTATAAAGTCAAAGTAATGAAGTAAACTAATTTTTTGTAATGTTAAACAATTCCTAAATCTAATGATATTTTTGTAATAAGTTCGGAAACTGGTACCTAGAGGTGAGCCGATATGGTTTTTGAGCCTTTTCCGATATTGCAAGTTTCAAAAAATTAAAACTTAATTTTTAAACATTTACCTAAATAAAATTCTAATTTTCTTCGTTTTTATTGTTTCTGTGATAGGCCGAAATATTATGATAAATATAAATCTAGGAACCACATATTAAGCTTAAGCATATCTATAAGACAAAAATAATCTCCAAAAGCATGACATTAAGCAATGAAACTCTTAAAAAAACATAACACTTCAAATGGTACGTACATTCAATGTGCCGTTTTAAGTTTCTGGTACTATAGGACTTTGATGATGTACCGCCTCTCAAAACCAAACATTTGCAAATATTGTAAACAGTTTTGCAATCATGCAAAACATGCCTAATTTTGCTTTGAAAATAAACAGTCAGTTGGGTACTTTAATAAAAACCAATTTAAAAATAGTGATTATTTAAATAAAACCAAATAGTGAAACCTCTATTATTCGTTTTTCTTGGGACATACTGAAAAAAACTCAGCATGTGGACCTCTCCTCAAAAAGTAAAACCTAACCTAAAAAAAAAAATTTATTTTCATCCTTGGGTATACTGAGTTGATTGCCTGTAATGAACAGCGGGCATATCTTAAATACTGGATGAAAAACATCTCAATAATTCAATATAAGTATTGTATTATAAAATATTGAAATGCACTTAATGTCGAAAATCCGCAGAATGTTCACTAAATTTCTGCCAAATGTAAAATAAGTGGCAAAAATCAAACTAACTTTATTAAAAACAGTGATTTAAAAAGAAACGTGCTAAAAATTGTTGAGTTTGACATGTNTAAGGGAGTTCTGCTGTATGCTGCTTAATTGGAGAAATTTTTAAACTGCATGAAATTGCCCTGGTGTTTTTTTTTTAATACGTGCAACTTCCATATATTAACGAGCAATCGTTAAATTTGCCAGGCCATGTTATAGGGGTGNTTTTTTTTTTTAATACGTGCAACTTCCATATATTAACGAGCAATCGTTAAATTTGCCAGGCCATGTTATAGGGGTGACGTCAATGCAAAGGTTTGTTTTTGCAGACCGGCATACGGAATCCCAAAGTTGCTGGAGAAAGCTGGCTTGCAACTGCAGGACATCGACGTGTGGGAAGTTCACGAGGCTTTTGCTGTACGTATTATGTACATATTTTTTAGTATTGTGCGAGTTGTTACTATTTTGTTTTCATGGTAATTTTAATTATTCGTGTTGCTTCAATGATAGTACGGATAAGCAANGTGCGAGTTGTTACTATTTTGTTTTCATGGTAATTTTAATTATTCGTGTTGCTTCAATGATAGTACGGATAAGCAAGCATTGTGTTTTTAAATGATGATGTTCATGACACACTTTGCCACTATGTACCAGCCAAATATCTTTGTAATAACAACTATGTCAAAAAAAAAAATTTTTTCAGACTTTGTTTCCTGTATAATGGTATAAAATTAAGGTTCTGATATTGTTTTTAACAAATCTGATAGCATACATTTTTACCACCCAATTGTATTATAATACCGAATTTATCCATGTACCACCTGCCTACTATTTTCTTAGAAACAAATTTGAAAATTGGAGGTATTGTTCTTTGAAGAAAAATAGGACTGAAAATAATACTGTTGGTCTTTTAGCCATAAGATAGACGGCTTTCCGCCCGCACCTCTGCAAGTGCATGTCTACGGCAGTAACAATTCCTTGTGCCACATTAATTGCTTAACATAAGAATAGCGTATGCATCATAGCTGTGCACCAAAACGCAAGTTTTTATAACTCAATATGTGAAACAAATATATTTTTCCCTACGAGTATATTCAAAATGTGGGCTACTAATCATACACAGGGGTGGGTGGTACATGGTATCTTTAAGTTAGAAATAAATGTTATTTACTTGACTCTGAGCTGCACGTAGTTTTTGGGGATAATGCTGGGGAAAAATTGATACACACATGAAGCCGCAGTATAAACCGCCTTCTCAGTAGGAAATTCAATTTCCGAAAGAAGTTTAAAGTTTAATTATTACATTTGTTTTAAAAAAAAACCAAATTAATGGAAAATATTTTAGTGCCATAAAATTGATGGTACTCAATTGTAATCTGTGCCCTTGTCTTCGAAAAAAATTGCGTGGCTTTCGAATTTATTAAATACGGTAATAATTCTTTTCTTCCTTAAAATACAAAATAGAGGCAAGTGAGTTGGCGATTAGCATTCCTACATTTTGTTAATGTAAACCAGGTGTTGCTCGTAATGGTATTCTGTAACTTCAATTGTCCCAAGATATAATTTTTTTTAATCCTAAGATGGGACAGTTTGTGTGCTTAGGGCCAGATCCTAGCCAATCTGAAAGCCATGGACTCTGATTGGTTCGCTCAAAACTACATGGGTCGGAGTGGCAAGGTTGGTGTTCCGAACCTGAACAAGTTCAACACGTGGGGTGGTTCTCTCAGTCTGGGTCACCCGTTTGCAGCTACAGGTGAGGATTGTTTTATACTAATTAGTTTGTGTGAACATTACTATTCCTTTCATGAAACAAAAAAAAAAATGTGTGTTTGATATTTATTAAACTGAAACTAAAATTAAAAATAATTTCATGATACTTAAGCTGTATCAAATGTTAACATTTTATAAAGTTTTTTCTTTGCCTATTGTCAAAATGCATACTAGCATATAAATTCAATTTAAAATATGAAATCGACAGTCGAACCTTGACGTAAGGAAAATGGCTATCTAAAGTACAGAGTTTTCAGGAACCATTAAAATATCTTAAAAACTTATGAAAATAATAAAATATCCTTTCTACAATGCAATGAAAACCTAATAACACATTTGCTCACCCATGACCCAAGTATTTCTCAGTAGGTACCCTTAAACCATCTAGTGAAACAAAGAACTTTGTTAAAATCTGTATTACAACAACGACCGCAGTGATTTGAGTCGGTGTGCATGCTTACCTGGCCTCCGTACAACACATGGTGTCACAAAGGACTCCTTTGTTCTTCAACTCTCCCTCAGTGTCTAGTTACCATCCAACCACGCGCGTGTAGCAACAGCTGTAACCAATAACAGTGCAGGTTACATCCTCCCTTTCCCTCCCATGAGCATCTTTTATCTCGTGACCATGCTGTGTTCCGGTGTTTACCTTTGGTATACGTTTTTCAACAGTGCTGTTATAACGTTGATTTTTGGCTTTCCTTATTGAATTTTGACTACGGATTGCGATTGGAATTTACTGCTTTGTATGTTGGTCTGCTTACATAAGTTTCTTTTCGGTTTTGTGCTTTGCATTTATGACTTGTTTTATTGCTTAGACTTTTGATACAACACATTATGCCAATAATAATGTTGCACCAGCTGTGTGCATGCGTTAAGGCAGTCAATGTGCGAGATAAATGAAAGCATGATTGTGGTACAATCAACAAACGTTTGTTTACTTTTTTCATCTTACTGCGAAAGTTGGCCTTTGCGCTGGCTAGAAATGCATACTGGCGAAAAAATATCTATAGTCAGCGCCACAATATTGATGTTTTTATGGCGGTTGAGAGGAGGTCCACGGCCTTGTGGGCAGTATAAATTTCTCCTAAAGATTTCTGCATTTCTTTAACAAACCATCTCACTTCTGTACAAAAGGGCTTTTGGATATGGATTTATATAATTTAGTATTTTAATCCAATATACTTTCTAACATTCCTAAAAAGTTGCGTGCACATTTTTTAAAATTTTTCTTGCTAATCCTGTAATTTTACTGTAAGCCAACCTGCATAGCACTTAAGCTAATACAATAA
>NQII01007730.1:59872-89940 GCA_002778355.1 Clitarchus hookeri | reverse complement strand
CTGAACATGTGAAGAGTAAGACTGCAGGCTGGACTATTGGACTGGATGTGTGAGTGAAAGACATTACAAATGATGGCTACAGATATACTGAACGTGATTTAATGATAAGTATGAGTTAATTAACAACCAGTCGGATACATAAAGAAGGATGTTAATTAGAGATGAAATAAACATTAAATTAATTCAATTCACTGTGAAACAAAAACATTAATAGCGGAGACAGATAATTTAATGCTGTAAATAATAGTGCGTGAATATTTTAAAAATCAAATTTAGTTATTTTATTTTTATTATGACCACCTTCCCTCACAAATTCAGATACGCCCCACAGGTATCCTGTAACACTGGTGTCAGCAGTTGGATGAAAGAATTTAATTATTAATCAAGTTTGGCAAACTGATAGTAGTTAGTGATTAAAAAAAATAATTAATCAAGTCTGTTTTGTACAGCCGTCACAGTGAATGCTAACTAGAAAAATGTCTGCAGAACTGGAAGCACTGTGAGCATTAATTGAAGGGGTAGGTAGCCAGATGGTTAGTGTGAGCGCACATGTTAATAGCTTAAAAGATTATTTAAATAGCCAAATTATTAGTGTAAAATAAAGTGTGAATGGAACTGTAAATAGTGCAAATGAGCATGTAGACAGGAAAATAGACACTGTAAATAAAAATATAGACAGAAAAATAGAAAGCATTAGCAAATTAGTGAATACTAGGGTTGAATCTGTGGGCAAAAAAATTGACAGTGTAAATTAATTGAAACAGAAGGTCAGTGCATAAGAGAAGGAATTACACGAATCTCTTCAGCAACAGAGCTCCAGTACCACCACAATAGCAGCTGAGAAGAGCCAGTACAAGTCGTAACCAACGCAGCAACCTCGGAGTATAGTCACCAACCCTGCAGCATTGGTGTCACGCAGCCAGGAGTGGGGAAGGAGGTCTCAATTAAGCCCGCCCCTTACGATGGCCAGACTTCTTGGTGGGAATATCAACACCAGATTGAAATAGTAACCACTCTGAATGGTTGGTCAGCCGAACAGCGGGTTTACTACCTCGCGGCTGTACTGAGAGGCCTCGCACTGAGCATACTACAATATCTGCCAGAGCGACATTTGACTAGAGTACCCTACACTGGTGACTGCCTCGGAGCTACGTTTCGGCAACCAGCACCTGCGACATGCCCACCATGCACAGCTGCGAAGCCACACCCAGCCAACAGAGGAGTCACTGCCATTGATGCCATAGTTGATACAGAACGTATGGCAAGCAGTACGTCTGGCTGCACCCTACAACATGAAGGACTCTCTGGCCCAAGCACTGGAGGTGGAGTCAGCAAGACAGGAGGCCGCATCCTGACATCCGGAACGGGCAGCGACAATGAACGAAGGCGACGAAGACAGATTAACGAAGTCACTGAAAGAGTTGCAACGACTATGAGGGACATTGCTTCCAGGGTGCTACACAGCCTCGCCGCTCCCTACCCAAACGGCCGGAGTAATGATCATGTGGACAGCCGGGGCACCTCAGAGCCTACTGCCCACAACAGCAGCAGCAGATGCTGCAGGGGAGAAAAGAGGCAGCGAGAGGCAGGTAAGAATAAAGCACATTAGGAAAATTTGTAAACATTGATCTGAAGGGGCGAAGGTCGGTGACTACTGGAGGGAAGGCCATAATGTTCTTACATGTACGTTCGGTGAAACAGGATTGGGATGCAATACTGGTTGAGGGGAGCTTGAATGATGTTCCTTGCCAAATGGTCGACGTAATAGTAGTAAGACCAGACATCCTCAGGACTCCCCCCCCAGCGATCACCCAATGACAGCATGAAACGATGCTATTTGACTACAGTAGCATGTGAGACCACACCAGTTAAAGGTAAGAGGAAAGTGACCTTGAAGTTTGGTTAACTTAGCATCAGGGTGGAGATGATTTATATCACCTGATTTAAATCGCAATTAAAATCAAGTAATTAAAAAAAAAATTGTTGATTTAAATCAATACCTTTTTTAATGCAACAAAATCGGCCAAAAAGTGTCAAGGGACTTCCCCGACATAAACTACGGCGCACACATACGTGCAATGCTATGTTTATCTGCACAGTTCTGGTATTCCCCGAAATGTAAACTCACGACTTAATGTGTTTTCGCCCGGTCATTCGTAATTGATTAGTGAAAGCGTGTATACAACAAAATGGCTGGAAGAAAAAAAAGATGCTGTATGGGTTTAATTTGATGGAAAAAAGTCTGCTTGCGGAAAGTTTAACGAAGCTGTGTGTAAAAGTTGTAATAAGGAGTCAATGGGTTTAGTAGCGAGAATGAAAAAACATTTAGAAACATGTGTGGCAGAAAAGGATCGCAATCGGAACATCGACTCAGACGACATCGGCGGCAGTGCTGCCGCGAGCACGGGTAACTTACTATCTTTTTTATTAACAGTACTATTTTTTGTTTGTCATACATTTTTATAACTTATGTAGTTATGTGGTGTGATTTATTTCATATCTTACAATATCCGGCAGGATATCACGCCGCTTTCTTTGGTGGTAACGGATACCGCACGTTCGTATGAGATCAGGCCTTGTTGTTGCTAGAAAACTTACCAGGAAATTTATTTACAAGACATATTATTATAGAGATGTTTGTTTTTATGTTTGTTTTAGGAGTAAACGAAAATGCTTGTGCCTCGGTGTCTTCTGCATCTGCTAGTTCCTTACCTAAAGCAAATCAGAGCGCTGGTTTAGGCCGAAAAAAAACTAGATGACTATGTTGTAAAAACAGATGCCACGCAGAAAAATCTGTTGGATTTGCAATCAGCGAAGAGTTCAAGAAATTGATGAGTGTGTTACGGCCAGGTTACGTTCCTCCAAATTGATTTTATATTGGTGGCAAGCTGCTCAATGAAATTTTCAAGGACGAACAAAACAAAAGTAGATCAGATTTAGAGAATAAAACTGTAACCTTGTCAATTGATGGGTGGTCTAACATACGAAACGACCCTATCATTTGCACGTGTGTCTCAACGAATGATGGTAAAACTGTCCTGGTTGATACCATTGATACGGCAGACCACAGTCACACTGCCGACTACTTAGAAGCTGTGGCAAATGAAAGTATACAAAAAGCAGAAAAACTTTTTAACTGTAAAGTTAGAAGTGGTGTATCGGATAATGCAGCTAACATGGCAAAAATGCGTAAGCAGCTTCAAACAAACACTGCTGACGATAATGGCGCGGAAGTTAATGTACCTATAGTTACCTACGGATGTTCTGCGCATATTCTTAACCTATTGGCTAAAGATTTAGAAATTCCAGATGCTACAACACATGTTCTGAAAGTTATCAAGTACTTCAGAAACAATAATTTCGCACATGCTAAATATTCACTCACCAAGGCGAATAGTTTAGTAATGCCACAAGAAGTAAGCTGGAACACAATGTGTGATTCACTAAAGAGCTATGTTAAAAACTGGCCAATTTTGATGCAAATAGCAGATTAAAATAAGGAGGAAATTAGCTGTGACATTAGAAACCTCATACAAAATATGAGTATTAAATGAAATGCAGAAGGTCTAATTGCATGACTAGAGCCAATAGCCAAAGCTCTGGACAATATTCAGAGTGATAAGTGTACCATTTCAGATAGCGTACTTATCTGGAAGGAATTAATCTAGAGGAGGAACTACATATGATTCAAATGAAGATTGTCAAGAAACGTTATCGCCAAGCGATGACACCAGCTCACTATCTAGCTTACATGGTGGATCCAAAACTGCCCCAAGAAAAGTTGTCAAGCGACGAAAGTGATGCAGCCTTACAATTTTTGCGAGAAAGCTATGGAGAGACAGGAACCAGTTTGATGAATAGCATTATTCGTTTGAATGCAAAAGTTGACCCTTTCACTGGAGTATTAGTTGTTGAACAAGCCATAAAGAAAACCGCCCCTACTGATTGGTGGTTAGCAATCCATAACATGAAAAAATGTATAACTGAAGCAGAATTACAGATAATAAAGCAACTGCTAAGTGCTGTTGCATCTTCCGCTGGGGTGGAAAGAATATTTTCAACGTTTAATTTGGTGCATACCAAAATAAGAAATAGGTTAGGCACCGAGAAGGCAGCCAAATTAGTTTTCCTTTTAAAGAACCTGAATGGGAAAAAATAATTATGTAACCAGCCAAACGGATTTTGTCAATTTTAAGTCGTTGATTTTCTTAATTTTTCATTGTTGATTTTTTGTTTGAATGTGATTAATATTGATAACTTTAGAAGAACTGCAATGTTGATTATTTTTTATTTTATAAATTAAAATATAATTAAAATAAACAAAGACATGTTTTGTTTAATGATAACTGACTTCCGAATGAAAAAAGATGGGAATATGTAAATAAATAAAAAAATCAGATTTAAATCAAATAAATCCAATTATTTTGATTTTTTTTTAGAATCATGATTTTTATCAGCCCTGCTTAGCATAGAGCATGAATGTCTTTTGGGGCTTGATGTACTACGCAGGCTGGGGTGCTATATCAATACTTGATTTGGTGTGCTACGGGTTGGCAGTACAGAGTTGGTGGTGTCAACACGGCATGATTTGTCCTCCCCAATTAGCTGCCCAATAGTATGTGGTCAACCCACTGTGGTACCCGCTTCTACTGAAACTGTAATTACAGGCAGATGTCAAGGAAATTTTGCCAGACGCTTGGGTCTAAATGAGTCTGCTGAGAGGATTGGCGTCCTGCCAGGTAAAGTCGTTGTAGCAAGGACTTTGGTATCTTATAATTCTGACAGTTTTCCAGTTAGAATGATAAATTGATATAATAGTCCCTTTCGTCTTGAGGAGGGGGCCATGAAAGCTGATTGCAAGCAAGTCAGACACTTCCATGTTTTCCAGAAGATTCTAGAGTAAAACAAATAGAATGTCGTTCACCAGGAGTACTGGAGGAACTGCTAGTAAGAACAAAAGAAAATCTTAATTGGCGACATGATGTCTCTCATGATGACCAAATGATTGATGTGACCTGCCACCACATAGATACAGGAGATGTGAGGCCTATAAAGCAGCCACCAAGACGACTGCCACTAGCTTCACATGAGGCAGTTGAGGGAATTCTGAAGGAAATGTATCTAGATGTGATAGAACCATTAGTTAGTCCACGGTAATCCCCCCATAGTTTTGTTAAAAAAATAAAGATGGCTCTCTTAGGTTTTGTGTAGATTATCGTCGGGCTTAATAACATGACAAAGAAAGACTCTTATCCACTTCCAAGGATAGGTGACACATTGAACAGCCTAGCAAGTTAGCAATGGTTTTCTACTTTGGACATGAAGAGTGGGTACTGGCAGTGCGAGGTGGCCCCAGAGGAGCAAGAGCAGACTGTATTTTGCATCCAAGGGAAAGGATCCTGGCAGTTGAAAGTTATGCCTAATGGGCTATGTAATGCCCCTGCCACCTTCGGACGTTTGATGGAAAAAGTCTTGCCTTTAGATATGTCAGGTTTACCTACATGATATCGTTGTGACAGGGAGGACAATTGAAGAGCACCTATCACACTTAGTCTCTGTATTCCAGAAAGTGGCCGCAGCCAACTTTAAACTAGTTCCTAAGAAAAGCCACCTGTTCCAAAAGAAAATACATTTCTTGGGACATGTAATGTCAACCCAAAGAAATAGGAACAGACCCCGAGAAGACCAAACCAATAAGAAATTGGCAGACACCAACTGAAAAAACTGAAGTGTGGAGTTCTCCAGGAATATGTGCCTACTTCAGTCAATTTGTACCTGTGTTCACGACTGCCAAGCCACTACATGACCTGAGTGGGGCAAAAAGAAAATTTCATTGGATCACAGAGTGTAAAAATGCTTTATGTAAGGTAAAGGAAATTCTGATATCTCCACCAGTCCTGGATTTCACGAAAAGTGAGGGCATGTTCATTTTGAACACATACTAGTGATGTAGGCATCAGAGCTGTCTTATCTCAGGTTATAGATGGGAAGGAAAGACCACTAGAATACTTCAATAAGGTGGCATGATAAAGGCAATTTCACACTTCCACCCCTACCTTTAAGGCAGACATTTAGTTATAAGAACCGACCATGCTTCATTACGCTGGCTACAAAATTTAAAAAACCCAGAAGGTCAAATAGTCCAGTGGATACAGCATCTTCAAGAACATGACTTTGAAATACAGCAAATATCTTAATGCCTTCACGGCAATGCAGATGCACTGTCTAGGTCGTCATGTGAGCCATTTTGTCGTCATTGCGAATGCCAGGAAGAAAAGAGTGGTGGATCGCTGAAGGTACGGAGGACAAGAATAAAAGGTTCTTAATCTTGTGATGGATCACCTACCTGGAGGGACAAGGGTATTAGGAAAAATCAGCTGAATGATCCCACTTTGAAGTCATTATTAAAATGGAAAGAAGTAGGCTATCTGCCAAAATGGGAAGAGATATCTAGCCTGAGCGCAGTACTCAAAGCATACTGGGCACAATGGAATTCCCTTGTACTGAATAATGACTTGCTTTACAGAAACTGGGAAAGTAATGATGGAAAAAAATATGCTTACTGTTAGTCATTCCAGAATGTAGGGTTCCCCAAGTCTTAAAAGAAATGCATAATGTGGCAGCCTGTGGGCACTTTGGTGTTAATAAGACCCTCGACAGTTAGACTGAGATTCTACTGGCTTCATTGTCGGGACTATGTAGAGAAGTGGTGCCGATTGTGCAACACCTACACTGATAGGAAGGGCCCAAGGACTAGAGGATAAGGTCACCTCTAGAAATACAATGTTCGAGCCCCATTCAAGAGGATGGCTGTAGATATTCTGGGCCCCTTGCCTGTCACGAGAGGTAATTGGTATCTTCTAGTGGCCCACGATTACTTTACTAAGTGGCCTGAGGTTAATCCCCTCCCAAACTCAGAAGCACGTACTGTGGCCGATGCAATTATAGAGCATGTCTTTTTGAGGTTTGCTACTAGAACTCCATTCTGACCAGGGAAGAAACTTTGAAGCTGCGGTCATCCAGGAGATGACAAAAATTCTGGGTATGAAAAAGACTAGGACTACAGCCTTACACCCTTAGTCGGACAGAATGGTAGAGANACAAAAATTCTGGGTATGAAAAAGACTAGGACTACAGCCTTACACCCTTAGTCGGACAGAATGGTAGAGAGGCTTAGCCACACTCTTGAGAAATACCCGTCGATCTTTGTGGCAGACAAACAAAAGGATTGGGATTTAAAGGTTCCATTGTTTCTCCTTGCTTACCGTTCAGCAGTTCAAGAGTTCACTAAGGTAACACCACCAAGGATGCTGTTTGGAAAAGAGCTACACCTCCCTAGTGACCTGTAGTTTGGCTGACAGACAGAAGAGGAAGCTGCAGCCCCTGATTATGCCAGCAAATTATGTAACAGACTTGTAGGCATTCATGATTTTGCTTGACAGCACCTCAAAATAAATAGTGGCAGGATGAAGATGCGGTATGAAAGGATGTCAGGAGAGGTATTTCAAGAAGGAAGACTGGTGTGCCTGTAAAGCCCACAGAGGAGAAAAGAGTAATGCCTGAAGCTACAGAAATGTTTTGAAGACCCCTACATGATTCTGAGTAAGTTCAATCATGTGGTCTTTCGGATTTGTTGTCACGGCTCTTGGGCCAAGACGAAGGTTGTCCACATTGACCGACTGGCCCTCTATGAAAGTCCTGACGTTGCAGAGTCCGTTCAGGACGAACAGACTTGAGGAGAGGGTAGTGTTACGCGCTCACTGCTTTGTCCCATGCAAGTGAGTGGAGTGAAGGACATAGTTAGTTAGAAGATTTATTAATGCGCGCTGTAGCGGCACACGATGCGAGCGCCGTCTCTGTCACCCGACTCCTCCGTCAACAGCAGAGCGACTATCTTCCACACCTATGTCGTCTCAACGCTTCTCGACCCTGAGCGACGTGGGAGTGCTGCTTCCACAGGCTTCAAAGCAATCAAACCCCCCAAAAAAGTAATAAAAGTGATTTCAGCCATTATAAAAATAACAAAAAAGTAAATTCCAAAAAAAAAAGTAACCAAAAAGTGACAATAATATTTGCAGTATACAGATCGCAACATTTAAATACTGTATCCCAATACAAAAATAAACACTTTATATCATACCTGCTTATGAGTACACCTGACCTCCAAGTTAAATTAGGCTTAAATGACGATTTCACAATAGTCTGGTAAATATCGGTTAACAATGTTGTCAATGTTATAATTATTAAAATGTATCACTGATAATTTTAATGTTTTGAAAACAAATGATATAATTTTATATTCTTTGTGATCCACTGTCTGCTGGACACTGTCAAGTTCTATTATTTTGTCAGCGGCTTATCTTCGTATTCTGTTCACACCTTCCAGCATTGCCTGTGCTACTCCAATTTTGGCCACATCTTTCTTTCCACTGCCTTTTATTAACCATTTATTAATTTCCTTCAAAAGAACTTCTGCAGTTTTCATTTTATCTTTTTTTTTAAGTTCAATTTACCTTCTGCAGCAACTATCATATTTTTTATTCTTTCTTCCTCTACTAGTTGCTTTGCTTCTGACTCTGCCTTCTACCAATTGTCTTTTTCTTTCAACAATCTTTGCTCTTTGATAACTACACTGAAGAGCCAAAAAAACTGGTACACCTGCCTAATATCATATAGCCCCCCCNGACGTGGCATGGACTCAACTAATGTCTGAAGGTATGCAGGAGGCAATTCACACCATAAATCCTGCAGGGCAGTCCACAAATCCAATCTGCGCCAATATGAGAAAGGGTTGCACATCTGTCACGTTTAACAATTCTCGTCAGTCGTCATTTGTCCCGTTCTTTCACAATCTTTTTCCGGCCGTAGCGATGTTGAAGATGTGATGTTTTACTGGATTCCCGATATTCACGGCACACTCGTGAAATGGTCGTACGCGAACATCCAAATGTTATCGCTACCTCGGAGATGCTATGTCCCATCTCTCGTGCGCCGACTATAACGCCACGTTCAAATTCACTTCAATCTTGATAACCTGCCATTGTAGCAGCAGTAACCGATGTAGCTGCCGACCGCATCGCGTTACTCCGATTGGTTCCATACCTCTGTTATTTGCATAAGCATGCCTATGCCAGTTTGTTTGGCTCTTCAGTGTACTATGAGCAATGCGAGCGAATGCTAGAAGCTCTCGGGTGATGGGAACTAAATCAGACTGCATGTTAAACATTGTCATGGCACTTTTCAGTATCATGGCTGCATTAGTGTTCTCTCACACACAGAAGCTTTATCTGCAGTCAAAAAGATTGAAGATACTGAAAATACTCCTTCCAAATCTGCATTGCCATGCGAAAATGCCAATACAGCCTTGACAACAAGTGAAACATTTGGATAATTCAATTCTCCCATACTGTTATTCATAAGGAAAAATTGTGCCCAATAGTCATCAATAGGGTCACTGGCACTTCTTAAAAAAAAACTCTAGACAATACTTATCTAATATTGAAATCTCAATCACAGCTTATTTTCAAGGTGGTTTTACAGTTTGGTGTACGGCTGTAACTGTTATGCAAGACATTACTTTGTTTTTTGTTGCAGGACATTGACAATAACAAAAAAAAATATATATCAGGAAGCAAACTACATTGAATGTGGAAACTGTATTGAGGCATCATCAACAATGGTTCTGCATCTACATGCCAAATGAACACAGTCTCATCAGCATCAGAAGTTAATCCGTACTTGCAAGAGCCACTTCTATCTGCAGATGAACATGCTCTTGAATACTGGAAAACAAATCAGTCTCATCCAAGACATTTTTTTTTAGCTATTACTCCTGCAACAGTGTTTTCGGAAAGACTGTTCAGCACAGCTGGTGTAATATGTGATTGTAAATGTAATAGGTTGGACCCTGAGAGGCTGAAAATGTTGGTCTTTTTAAACAAAAACGTGTAAAATTGTTGTCCAAATACGGCCAAAATTTCATTGTAAATTCTTTAAATAGTATTACTATATATTATAATCATATTCTAGTTACATCTCCAAGTTTTTGGTTCATATTTCATGTTTGACAGGTAAGAAACTGTATACAGCAAAAAATGCATATTTGTGTAAAAGTGGATTTATATATTTTTTTAATTCAACAGATAATATTGACACAGTCTTCTTAGAATTGTAATTGGAATCGAGGTAGATTTTCTGCATAGGTATTGAGAATCGAAATCGAGAAAAATTGGTATTGTGACATCCCTAGCGTAATGTTTGAGTAATTAAAATATTCATAAATAAGGAAGCGATTAGTTGGCACTTTATTTGGTAACAAGTACCTAATTATATGTTAGCAGGCAAGTCGTGATATGTGTATTAGGGTGGGTCACTTATGCACGAGGAAAAAAAAACACACACACACGCACGCGCACACACACACACTTTTTCATTGGGCACAATTAGAAAACGATGCCAAACAATGTCTTCAAATAGCATATAAAGTTTGATTGCAATCGGAATTCATCTTCTGCCTCCGGATCCATCTCAAAATAGTCAAAAAAGGTAGTCAAGAAAGGTCTCACAGTATGGTATAGGAAATCTCTCCAGTCAATTATATGTAAAAAATGAAAATACTGAGTAAATGTTTAATAAAGAGATAAAGAGAAAAAATACATTTTAAAGCATTACACAAATAATTATTACAGTAAAAGGTTAAATAACAGCAAAATCTTTCTTGCTATCGATTTTCGGCATTGCTTTTCGTGACTCTATTTGGGCTTTTATGAAGCCTTCTCTCTCACTTTTATCAAATAAAGTGATTGAAGCCTCAGTCACAGCTTTGACTGCTCTTTAGACTGCTTGCGTAGGACATGGTAGACGCAATAAAGGCAGTTCTTTATATTCGTTAAACAACAGGAGTTCGTCTTCGCTCACATGTTTTAATATTGGCGGTTCAGTAATATTTTCCTGCCAATCCAAAAGGTCGTAATATGATGATGCATCGAAGTTCAATTTTAGTAGCTGAAACAGTTGCAAGCTATTTGATGTGGTCCTTCTGGCTTTCAGAAGTCAACGGGCTGCTAATTCATGAATGTGCGGTTGGGGGTCGGTCAGCACTTCAAGCAATAAATTTTCCGGGTGTGCAAAATAGCTATTTCTTTGAATGATTGGGTCGACAACTGCTTTCAAAGTTGTTGATAAATATCGGGTTTGCTCGATGAGTTTGAATAAGTGTCGTGCTCCATCTTTACAACTGAGATGGGATTTGACAGAAAACCATACCGGAGCGTAAGCCTTGACAATATAGGTTGCAAGGGTAGTTAGGTTTACAGACTGAGAATTCTGTTGGCACGCCATCAGGCATGGGACATTTTGCCTGGTGATTTGTTCCCTAAATCATTAGGAAATATACCTGATGAAACCGCTTCGACTATTCTGAACAAATATTTCTGGTCGGTACTAATATCTTTACCAGACAGCTCTGGTAAGTCCGTGGGAATAGGTTGAAACTGAATTACTGGTCTTTTTCCCCCGCAGTTTTAGAGTTCTTTCCCAATGGTCCCTGAAAATGTCTGCGGTCCGGATGTACTACCATCAATGTGTTGAAATAGATGTCTGAATGGTAGTTCATTCATATGTAATAAGCATATAATCCACTGAAAGTAACCTTAAAAATACCACTGTATTTGCCTACATTCACATTTGTTCCATCACACCCGATTGCCATCAAAGATCCTATAGATAAATCTGCTTTTTAAGATTCCCTCTCATGTTTTATCTTGTATTGGGTCCACTCATAACACTTCATGATTTCTTCATACGTTGGTAACACGTTGTCTTTTAAATCACATATATCACCGAACGCACATTTCCAATTGATACGAGTACGATTAATGGTTAAAATGCACGAGAAAAAACAAAACAAACAACCACACTCTAGTTGGCGACGGGCGACACTGGTTGTTATGGTCTCAAATTGTGTGTCATTTGTCGCGTCTAATGCCCCCCTCCCACTCCTCTCCCCACCTTCCTGCTTAGTATTAGTAAAACAAAGTATATTTTTCATTCAATTCGATGTTAATCACTTGTATAAAGTATTTCTATATTATAATTTTTTTATTGAGAAAAAACCTTGAAAACAATTTTTTTAAAATCTTTAATTGCACTCCGGAGGCAATAAAACTCAATAGAATGTAATAAAATTTTACGTATGGATTCCCAACACCATTTAGCACCTTTCAATCGCTATGCCCTTTACAATATCGAGAAATAAAAAAATGACCCACCCTAACCTAATGTGTATTGAAATACTTCTACGTATCCAATACACCTAATATGTATTCACTACAACGACAGTTCTAAAAACTTCTTTGTATTGGAATCGCATGTCACATAAATGTCCACATTAATTTGCGTTAGATAAGCTGTCTGGTTTTCAGTAAAACAAAAATACTTCTGAACCTAAGAAAGTAATATAATGTTACATGGAAACCTGTGGGGCGTATCTGAATTCGTTAGGGATGGAGGTCTTAGTAAAAAAAATAAAAGAACTAAATACAATTTCTAATTTATTCACACAGCTATTATTTACAGCGTTTAATTATCTGTCTCCACTATTACTCTTTTTATTTAACAATGAGCTCAATATTTACTGTCTATTTCAACTCTTAATTAACGTCCTTCTTAATTGTCTCTGTTTGGTTACAGTCAATTAACTCATACTCTTCATTAACACGTGTTCAGTCTATCGGCTGCCATTATTTGTAATGTATTTCACTCACGCATCTAGTCCAATAGTCCAGTCCGCCAGCCACACTTTTCACTGCTTGATACTCACAGTCGCAGATTTCTTTTCTGCTGGCTCTCGCTGCTCGTCTATCGCTCGGAACTCAGCCACTCATTCAATTATCAACTACTCGGCTCGGAGGCCTGTCACACTTTTATATTGTTCGCCCTGACCATTTGGAAGATTCAACGCACCCCGAGTCACGCTGAGAGAACGAGGTCAGAAATCTAGAGCATTCTTCAGATAAACGCAGAAATCCTATCTGCCGAGGTCAAGAGCAGCGAGCCGCCAAAGGATTATCGCAGCAGAATGCCTTCATACCTCGAAACGTTGGCAGGATTATCGCTGGTTTGTCATTAAAAACATTCAATTGACTTGCCGCCCCGTTATCATTACTTCTCTGTCCTCTTCCGGCCGCTCGCGCGGAACGGGTCAAGGATCAGTTTATAGTTGGTACTTACTTTCGTGTTTTTACAACAAACTTTGTCTGACCAGAACAACATAAACGCAGACAACAACCTGACAGTAGCCAATCACACACGAAAACATCACTGCAATGTTGCCAGATTTATCTTCAACATCACTTAGCTAACCAACACATTCTTAACCGGGAGGTGTCATTTTAGAGTAACCAATGATTAAAACTTCAGTTTAAATTTATCATATAGTAAAAAATCCAATACTTTTTTATACAGACATTGTGAAACCGATCCTGAGTATTGATCCAGCCCCAATAGCTATGGAATAAAAGTTTATAGATATATTTTAATGTAAAACTAATTACTTTTAACTGGAATTAAAAAGTTTGAACAGCAACTATAATATCAACACAGAGAATTTACAGCGTAATAACGCAGCTTCTGATTTAAAACATACGCAATATACTGGAAGAGCTGATGTCTATCTCAAAATGTCACTTCGACTAACAGTCACGGTACACAATACTGTGGAACAGGAAGCAAGTAATCTTTTCTGATAATGCGCTTATTTTAAATATTGAAGAGCTGCAGGCATTTTGTATTAACCTTAAATTTTGAAGGAAAAAAAGTAAGTAATATTTCCATTAGTTAATACTTTTAAAAACTCTGATTAACATCTACTTTAGGGTATCTACTTTCCCTTCCTCCATTACAATTTTAATCTCACATTTCAAACTCTATGTATACATTCCACCATTGAGACTTAGACATATAATTCGTTAGGCCTATAAGGCAATAAATACAGCAAAACCCCTTATTTATGTTATTGTTATTTGAGTTTTCGCAAATTTGCATTTTTTTTTTCCAAGTCCCGCTTATTTGCAGTTTAATGTAATGTGAACACTTTCAAATTAAATACGCCGCAAAAATATTATTCCTCCTGCTATTCACATTCCCTAAACAACTTTGTACGTTGTTTCCGAAGATATTTGACACGAGTTTGTGAAACTTTGCGTGAACATGTTGCGTCTAAGATCGTGATCACATCTACCTTGGTCATGGCATTATGAACACTTGCGTGAGCAAGATGGCTGCGAGAGTCTAGTGTTATTTCCACTGCAGGCACTACCTCCACAGCAAGTGCTATAGATATCTCGATTGTGTACTCAAAACAGTGTGTTCTCGTTGTTCATAGTCTATGGATACACAAAGATGATACTCATCCTGCTTCCTGCAAAGTAATGATGCAAATCATGTTTATAACAAGAGTTTTGTTTATATAATATAACATCAAAAAAGGATTTTTAGGAGTTTTAATTTTTAAGTGTTTTATTTAATTGTTGCGTAATGGAGAAAAGGGAGCTACAAAAATTTCAGTTGCAGAAAAATTAAAAATTACTGCAAAGTCCAATGAATGTGAGGGGCAAGTTTCGATCTTGCAAAAGAACTTTCTATTCCTGTCCGTATATTATATAGCATAATTAAAAAAACTGGACAGCATAGCTGAAAATGCTGACAGTGTGGCCAGAGCGCAAAAAATGTAAATAATAGTGATGTACGTGTACTCAAAATTTCGAATAAGAGCTGGAGTTCTGTCAAAACTCAATTTGACATTGTATTCTTTTTCCAAGGTCAAGCAATGAGTTTCAAAAAACAATAAATAATCTAAATACACTACATATTGCCAATTTTATTCCCCCCCACAGAATATAACAATAAACAAAGCCTTGCTGGCCTCACCAAACCTCCCCTCCAGGTCGCCGATACCTATTAAAAGGTTATACCTGGAGCGCTGACTTTCTAGTTGTACGTTAACTTCCATAAACAAAAAACTAGTTCGGCTCTTTTTGATCTCGCTGGGTACCACCAGGAACTTTGCATTTTTGACCCACCATGCTGTGTCCAGAATGAATTTAAAAGGCAAAAACTAACATATTACATGCATACCTGGCGCACCCGCGCATATCCTTCTTTCACGGTAAAATTAAGCATGGTGGTATACCCTTAACAGCAATTTACGGTCCAGTGCGCTCGAGTGTTGTTACAGTCAGTGTATTAAATCTCTTTGAAAACAAGCATGGCCACTGAGTTCTTCTCCATCCAGTCCTACACACATGCGCAGGAACAGATTGCCACCAATTTTGCATTTGTTAACTTTCATTAAGTTTCTTCGGGCAACCTGCTGAAACGAGTCTAAAAAAATCAGCTTCCTGATCTGTCATCTAGCCAAATAGAAAGCGTTTTAAGGAAACGGGAATGTACTTAAAATGACACCCTAATAAAATAAATACTTAACGTGTGTAAAATTAATAAAGTTATTGACAATAATTTCAGAGGATTATTTTTTTTAATTATGTCAAATAATTAAATGTACATGTCACATTTCAAATTTATTTTCAACCATTTCTGGAGGTAAATTTTTCACATCACCAGACGATTTTTCTTTTTACACAAACAGAAATAACAGATAATGACACCTTCACTGCAAAACAGAATTATGTTCATTGCTGCAGCACACACCCAATAATGTACATTGGTGATCTCAAATATTTTCTTAAATTTGATCGCACGTTAGTGGCTCTATGATAGTGGAACAACCACATTTTCAACAAAACAGTATGTTGAAGTTTTCCAAAGAAAGTGAAAGTAAAATACCATCCTCCATAGCGTACGAATCAAGGTCTATGACCTATGGAAATCATAGGTCAATCGTTTGGAATTATTTTGCGAAATGAAAATGAAGCCCAGTGCAGTTCTTGCAAAGAAAATTATAAAAACACTGACAGATTCAACATCTAGCATTGTGAGACACCTATATTTAAATTCATGGATTCAAAGTGAATACAAATAACCAAAATAAACCAAGGTTTTAATTACCTGCATCCAGAAGTAACAAGCCTAATCAAAAACAGTTAACTTTGTATGATGTCACGATAGCCCACAAGTTTAATACTGATAATCAAAGAGCAAAGGCAATTAATTACCAAAGTAATTGGGGAAATGATGGTGCTCAATTTACAACCATACCTTGTTGTTGAAGATACTGGGTTTTAAATGCCTTTGAATGTTTTGGAACCAAGGTATGAAATTCCAAGTAGAAACACCTTTTCACGAAGTGCCGTTCCGAAAATGTATGACACAGTAAAAAGGTAAAATACAAAAGTTCTTAAATAATTCAGTGCCTTCATTGTCATGCATATCAATCACTTCTGTCTTGTGGACATCACGAGCAAAAGATAGTTTTAAAACCCCTTACTTGTCACTTCTTAGATGATGACCAACATGACACGCTACGTTCTTGGCAGTTCAAATTTTCCAGGACAACATACTGCTGCTGCTATCTACAGTAAACTAAATGAAATGCTGTGTGAATGTGGTCTTGCAGATCTAAAAATTTCAAATCAGCAGTAGCCAATGCAGTGCATGTTACAGATCTTCCCCTTTCCCTTCATTAGCACCATTTGTGTTGTGACTAAGCTGCACGCCATTGATACGTTTTTCAATAGGGCTGTTATAACTTTGATTTTTGGCTTTTCTTCTTGGATTTCAATTACAGACTGCAATTGGAATTGGAATTGACTGCATTGCCTGTTAACGACCTGCTTATGCTATTTTTTAATAGAATATGATTCTGTTTACCACTTTGGATACAACACATTACGTCAACCTGCCTCGCACGTGTCGCAGTTGCTCTTGAAAAGTAGGTCACATCCTTCGCACCAGCTGTGTGCAAGCCTGTCGGCTGACTTTACGTGAGCCGCTACAGGCAGTCCGTGTGTTGGTTAAATTAAGACATGATTGTGGTGCAGCGTACATGCAATTGTTTGTTTGTTTATTTATTTAATTTTAGTGAGAAAGGTGGGCTTCGCATTGGCTAAAAATGTATACTGGCCAAAATTATATCCATAGAAAAAGTCACAATGTTTACATTTTTGTGGTGGTAAGAGGAGGTTCACGGCCTTGTGGGTGTATATTTATTTCCATCCTAAAGACTACTGCTTATTGAAATAATTTTGTGTTTCGTTAATAAATCTTCCAATTTTGTACAAAAAGGTTTTCAGAAATGGAGTCCTCACTCGTTATAAGGTAAGTGGCGCACAATGTTTGAACTTTTTTTAAATGTTAATGTGAGATAGTTTATGGACTTGTTATAAATGTTATAATATATTTTTACCCAGAATGCTTCTTACTATTTAAATAATAACACGTAACCTCGAGCGGGGTTTGAACCCAGAACAACTTGCTTTCAGAGCCAACCTCCACACCCCTAGGCAAGGGGAACCCAAGGACACGGCAGACGAAGCCGTCTATGCCATTATTTTAAAAGTCATGTGTCCGGTAATCACTCCGGCATGCGAAAGAAGCCAGCAACGCTGCCCCAAACTCGCAACAGCAACGCAACCCGTACATATGGAAAACCGCCACTTCCAGCCTCCCACGAGAGAATGCGGCCTGTACTGCTAAGGGAGGAGATAACGTCCAAAGATAACCGATCAGCTGAAAGGAGCCAGAGAATCGGCAGCCGGCTGTTTATATACACCAGCGCGCAGTCCCAGAACGCCAGTTGTATACTCTGCAGCTTGCCCCACCACCTCGTTTGCTGGAGTTCTCTGCCACCCGACTTCCTCACGAAGAACCACTGCTACCATCCAGAACCCTTCTAGACCAGCATCCAGCGACCTTCGAATAAGTCTCCTCCCTCTTACACTCACTGCCACTTTGGTAGTGATGCTGAGTCCCTTCTGGACAACAGNTCTACCTAGTGAATTACTTTGGTATTTTATTTTAATAAAAGTGTTATTTTGCATCATCGACGACAAAACACTGTCTTAACTTGAAGGGAAAAAAATTTTTTATACCAACTTTCTAGCGCTGAGAGTGCTAAAATGGGTAAATTTGAATTTAACAAAACAGCAAAATAGCGAAAATATTTTTCAGTAACGGTGACATTATGTTAAAATTGAGGTTCTATTGTAGTAAATAACCAAAAAAAATTTAGCAGGACTTCAGAAAAGTGCAAAGTAACAACAAATGGCCTACACAAATTTCATTGACACCTTGTTAATTAAACATTGTAAAAAAAATTTATATCAAATAATAGCACCCAAAGTTAAAAAAAACCACAAGTTTGATTTGTGTGTTAACTCCACATAAAGTTAACTCCTAGTGCACAAGTAGCTATTAAACATTACAGAAGTGCTCAAGTTGCTTAGATATATAAAAAATGTTAAGTGACAAATCCTTGAACAAGTAATTCAATTCTAAAAGTTTTAAAATGTGAGAATATACCGTATTCACCCGAATATAAGACGACCCCCTACATTTGCCCTTTGCTAATGGGAAAAATTCAATTTTGCCACAAATACTTATTGACAGGCCATAATAAAAAAAACTCAAAAGTCAAGTATCCAATGATCCCATTCACTTCGATAACTGAAAAATGCCTGGCTGCAGCAAAATTGTTATGCATTTTTGCATACAAACCACCATTAGTTTAAAATTCGCATCATAACTACGACGTTGAAATTTTCTTAGTTTCAATGCTGAAGAATCTTTTTTTTCAATGTGGTCACTGATTATTAATTAGCACGTGCTCATTTACCAATACATTCAATACAAACCTCGAATACGGCTTCAACCAGGAGTAAACAAAGTACGGAAAAATAAATTAGAAGTCATAGATACAGCTACTATCTCGTACGCACAACCCCAGACGTATTCATTCTGGGAATGTTGAACATCAGCGCTAAAGTTGGTCATCAAACCACTTTGATCACTCGTATTCACAGACATGACGCCATTATGGTGATCACGTAGCTGCTCTAGTTCACAAGATGTTTAGTTTACCACCATGTTACAATTGTATATTTGGTAAACCCAACCTAACCAAACATAACCGCCCGTAGTGTAATGTAATGCACTGACCCATTTGTGCATATTTAATACTTATACCAATATTTTAGCGATGGTTGTCAGGTGGTTTCACGATAATTAGAAATATCTGCACGCCTGGATTAAAGACTAGTAACAGAGCCTATCGGAAGAAAAATGTGACAGAAATTGAAGTTAACCTCACTTTTGGTTGTGATTGTGTTTTATTTCTTTTGATAATATTAACCAAACTTATTTTCGAAAGATTAGAATATTTCTCTGGAAACCATGAACCAAGTGCTATTACTATTACCTGTGCGTAAATATTAACCTCAATTTTTTTGTGATGCAAAAATAAGACCACCCGTAAATTTTTGAAAGTGAAATTAGAAACAAACTATAGTCTTATATTCGGGTGAATATGGTACATGGTTCAATTAGAAACTTGATTTAATTTCGAAAATGCTGAATTGCAGACCCCTGACTTGCAATGAGCAGATAATAATCATATGCAGAAAAGATGTTGTATTATTTGCTGCATAAAAATAAAATAAAAGTGCTCCACGACTTTAATAATTCTTTTCCAATGTAAATTGTCTTTTTTTTTTTAAATTATGTTAGACGAGAGGTGAGCCGCACACTTACCCCCCTACATTCTGCAGCTTCGTCGACTCCAGCTGTCGTGCTGCTTCTTCTGTCCTCTTGAGGAGCAGCACCTTTTGGCTGAGGTTACGGAAGTGCATCTCCTGCAGCATCGATGAACGTTTCTTCGAGTGCTCACTGCGCGAGATTACACTCAACACACCTCGCTCCGCAACAAACCTGCATATTGCTGCACCTATTGCCTTCTGGAACTCTTTGTGGGCATTGTCCATTTTTGCACTGAGGACACAAAGAAAAACACATTCTTGCTTTAACAGGAGGAGAGCTTTATCTACAAGCTTATATTGTGGTCACCGAAATAAATGAAAACTACAAAGCCGGGAAATTACAATTTAATTTCAGAAATGTATTTTAAAGAAATTCTACTAAATAAAGATGAAAATAAGGTAACTGTAAAATTGCATTTTGAAATAAATTTTAAGGCTTCATTACGTAAATGATTTTGTCTCATATTTCTCATAAAATTGCTGACCAAAAGAAAACCTTCTAAATGCCAACAGCTTCTTTCAATTGAAAACTTTTAACACAAAGCATGGTACCCAAACCTTCTCCAATTTGAAGCACATTTGAAGACCACATTTTTGAAGTACACTTGTTTACAGACTGCTACATATAAAATTGTAATGATGACCTATATTTACCAAATATTTAAAATTACTTATGTCTAGATGTAGTTAACGTACATGATGCTAACTTAACATTTCTCAATACATTTAAATGCTGCAACACATCAGCTGGGAATTCCCGACATATGGCACATGTCAATGTGGTTGGCAAGTGAGTGATGAATGCCCGGCAAACCGAGTAGCGTTCTCGTACCCTCTCTTTCATAACAAACTGGGTGTGGATCGAGGAGTCTATGGAAAGGCGGTGACGTGCTAGGAGTGCTGTCGGTTACATTCCCATTCCTCCGCATCTGGTGCTCCCCCATTAGCATACCATAGTACTGAGCGCCGTCGCTCATTTCGCCTCTGTACGCAGCACTCCAGTCCAGTGGGTGGACCTGACCTATCCCCTCGCTTGCCACGCCCTGGCTGGCAGACATTGAACATGCACGCTCGCAGCGCATTAGTAGAGGTTTCCCCCTCCATGCGGCCTGTTCCAACCACTTCTCGCTTGCCATGTCTCTCAAGGGCATTTATTTCTTTGCTCGCCCTCTAAAAAGGGCAGTTCGCGGGAGTACCCCACCTGCAGCAGACCGGCAGTTTGCAGGTAGTTCACTTCTGAGCAACAACTGCAACTTTCGCTATCACGCCACCCTAGCCGCATACGCGTGCCTTCAGCAGAACTGCTTTTGTTGAGATGTGTAAATAGTGAACATTTTTTGTAAGAGTTTAATTGTGGGGGAATGACTGAATTTAAACATCCCGCACTGCATACAACAGTGGCTCTATCAAATCGGCAGTTGACAACACTGGATCTACTCTTAGCTACGGGCAAGAGTTGGCAACCCTAGTCTTTGAGTGGTTCGTGGTCAATCCTGGCAGCAAGTGGCGCTATTGGGCGTGCTTACTGCCTTTAGGCTATTTATTGCAATGTTTAAAGTAGGGATGGGTCGGTTTGGTTCCAATTTATATGTTCCAATTTCCAATTTATACCAGTTCTTTGACTCGGAACAGGTTAACAACTACTCGGTTCTCATTTCTACAAAGCAATAAATTTACTGAAAAACTCTGTCCTTACAAAAAATAACTACCTCTTGTATACCACTCCCTTTTCCCTAGAAATAAAGGAAAAAAATTCTGGGGTGCACTCCATACATGAAAAAAAATAATTAAGGAGTGGTAGTTGTAAACTGTCTTCTCCCTTCTCTGTCTTTATCACTCAGCCTACCCCTGTAAGCAACACTGCTAGCTAATCCATACATTTCTCCATGCCTTCTTTGTTTCGGTGTAAGGCGTGTAAGGCAGAGAATAGCATCGCCAAGGGGGCTGGAGAAGGGAAGAAGCAATGTTTTTTTTTTAGAGGTGTGGCTTTCCAACACAGCAAAAAAACCACCAGGTCACTGCATAAAAGAAGCAAAAAAAATGGCCCTGTCACTACAAAAGAAGCAAAAAGAAAAAGGAAGCAGGTCCCCCAATGGAGTTGACATTCTTTTAATGACCATAGGTTAAAGCCAGGCCACAATGTTTAGGCTTTTAGCACTGCTAGTTATTTAATTAAAGTATTTTCCAAACATATCACAATCCCCACCTATTAATGCAAAAAAAAAAAAAATTGTTACATATTTACTAACTGTAAATAAATTTAATGCAAGTTTATCTGTATACAATAAATCTTATCTTCACACTTTGTTATTGTTCTATTCTTCGGTAAGTTAAATAAAACATTTAATGAATTTTACCTGCATTGGTTGAATGAAGTTGCAAGCAAAATGCAAGTATTCAAAATAGAACCAAATACTGGAACCAATATTTAAATTGCAGAATCGGTACCGGAACCGATATTTTTTGTTATTCGACCCATTCCTAGTTTAAAGTTTTCTACATATCTGTAGTTTTTATTGTCGCTATTAACATTTATGGTCCTCCTGGTTGGATTCGTGTGCCGGTATTTCATGCGTTTTGATCAAATGTGAGCATGTGCTTCCAGTGCGTTGTGCCACGTGGTGAACAAAAACAGTGCTTTGTTATTCATGTAAATTTTTTTATTGAGGATGCATCTAAGGCTGCAACATGTGTAAATGCACTTTTAATGTTTATTGTAGTGCAAGTGTGTGAAGCCATTTGACTTGCAACGTATTCTGTGTTTTGTTTTTGTTGAATTTTGTTTGTGTGTGCCTTTACTCACCGCTGTGAGACCTATATTCATTATGGCTGATCCTCAGTCAGCGCTTATGCGGGTTCGTTTAGCTGAAGGACGTATCAGACGTGCATTTGACCTTGTGCAATCTGTTGTACTAGAACCAAACAAGCAGAGACTTTTTCTTGCTACTGTATGCGACCTACCACAAGTTTGTGACAAATTTGAGGTATAATTCGTTACAGTTGAAACTTTTGCAGGTGAAATAGAAAACTTGGACACTGAGAAACATGCTACACACCTTGCATTGTTTGATGAGAAGTACTTCTAAGTAATAGCGGCCGTGGACTCCATTGATGAATAAAAGATACGGACTGCATTTGCAGATTCTCAGGTCAGAAAGTCTCCTGTAGTCCTTCCTAAAATTGTGTTGTCTAATTTTGATGGAAGTCCACCGGAGTGGTCAAATTTCTCAACTTTACTTCCTACATTTGTGGCTGATAATTCCAAACTGTTTGCACTTGAAAAACTTGCATATTTGAAAATGTCACTCACTGTCAAACCTTTGGGCATGGTACAGGCTTTGCCCATATCTGATGTAAATTTTGATGTGGTTGGGAAATTGCTCTTTGGCCAATATGAAAACAAGTGACTTATTGTATCTGTCCATGTAGAAGCTCTGCTGCAAGCACCATCTGTTTCAGCAGATTCGCCAAATACACTGTCATTTATTGACAGTTAATAATGAAAATGTCTCTTCCTTTAAGGCACTTAGTGTCACAGTTGGTCAGTGGGACTTAATCCTGCTTCCTATACTTTGTAAACAGTTGGATACTGTTCTGCAAACACAGTGGGAAATGACACTGAGAATCTTCCAACTCTGAATGGCATAATCTCGGACCAAATTTCCTGTTGCTCTATCCTCACAACACAGCACCACAGTAACACTACTGAGCTGGAGGCAAGGCCGAGGTCCTTCGACAAACAGCCTGGTGAGATCTACACAAGTGCGCTGCANCCACAGTAACACTACTGAGCTGGAGGCAAGGCCGAGGTCCTTCGACAAACAGCCTGGTGAGATCTACACAAGTGCGCTGCATGTGTAGTGACACACACCCTCTATTCAAGCGTTCTCAGTTTTCTAAATGTGACCCCAATGATAGGTACAAAATAGTTAAGCAACTCAAATTGTGCTTAAATTGTCTATCACTATACCATCAATCCAAGAACTGCGACTCACAAAGACCATGCCCCCTGTTGTGGTGCCTGAAACCATTCAATGCTACATTTTGAGCTGAAGCTGGTAGACAATAGCAGTCCACCTCCGAATCCCGATGAAAATGGCCAGTCTGGGTCAAACAGCCTATTGCAGTCTTATCTGTTACAAATGTAATTCACAAGTAAACTGCTACCATTCTTCTGTCAACTGCTCAAGTATATGTCCTTGATTGTTCAGGAATGCCCTCTGTCGTTCAAGCACTACTTGATACAGCTAGCCAAGCTTGTTTTATTACAGAGGTTGAGGTCGACTAGAAAGAGAACCCACCTGCCCATTCATGGCTTTTCCAATACACCTGTAAGTGTAGCAAGGTTACACACATCAATAGTCAGTACCTCTGTTGGATGTCCTGAGATGCAGTTCGCTCTTGATGTGTGTGTACTACTACAGATAACCCATAATTTGCCAAGTGCCAATCTTTCTGCTGAAGTGTGCATGTCTGAGTTTCAATTTCAACTTGCAGACCCTGAATTTGACGTACCTGGACCTGAATATTTGCTAATTGGTGCCGACTTGTTTGCGCATCTTGTTACAGGAGGAAAGATCGATGGCTCACCAGTCGCTCTAAACACAGTTCTAGGGTGGATATTAATGGGCCAGGTCGATACAGAGCTGCCTCCGCAAGATGTAGCATCCCTGTGCTTTTCACTTCTCACCCACGTTCTGGGAAGTAGAGGAATTTCCTTTGACAGAACAAATTTCTGCTGAGGACGATCGCTGTGAAACTATGTTTGGTGCAACACAAATGTGTGGGGATGAAGGGCGTTATAGTGTGTCCTTGCCGCAAAGGGGATTCAGTAATTAACGGATGTACTCTGATTTTATGAGAGATTATCTGGCAATGGAGCATATGGAGAAGATACCAGATACTCAGATAAATTCTGTACATCATACTATGCATTCATAGTCTTTGAGTGGTTCGTGGTCAATCATGGTGGTAAGTGGCGTTATCTGACGTGCTTGTTGCCTTCGGGCTATTTATCGCAATGCTTAAAGTTTTCTACACATCTGTCGTAGTTTTTATTGTCGCTATCAACAACTTTAACCTAGTCATTTTCCTGCCATAAGTGCAAACTTGTGTTTCTTAATGCATTAGGAAGAAGCTCTTGTCGCAGAGTATTCCACAAAGGTACGAGAGCTGGCCTACACGCCTCATCCATGCTGGGCGTAGTGTGTACCGGGGTCGCTCTCGCCCTGAGCTTCGGTTCGAGTCTCGTTGCTGCCCTGCGGTAAACAGCTGGGCAAACTTGGTCCCTCGTCCACCAGACGGAATAAAACATATCTACCAGTTACCTCTTTGTGGTCCGGTCATTCTCTTTTTCTTTACGCCTTCGTTACCCACTTTGCCTTCTGTGTGCATATTAGCCTAACTACTTCCAGCTGCACGCACAATCTCCGCGATAGAGAATCGAACCAAGACCCCACCGAAGGGCGCTCCCACCTCTTGTCAATGTTTGGTGTCTAGTGCTGACTGGTCACGCTGCCCTCTAGTACCACTATGTAAAGAGGGGAGAGAACCTCTCTCTGAGACTCGAGAACAAACACATTAGGCAAGGCAACTACAAGTTTCAGGCTACAAACTGGTCACACCGCTTACCAAGAGTCGTTGGGGCCTTGCGTGGGGAACGCTGTGAACCCAGAGGGGCAGTTGAGGTCTGTAGCTGGTCATGCCGCTTACTCAACTTCCCCCAAGGGGATCAGGGGGCCTTTTCCCCAAGTTACTATAGGCCCGAGTACCATCAATCGTGAAGCGTACTTGCGACACTAATAGATTAATAAGACACCGGCTCTAAGAAGAATAGGTTCCTTCCTGGATGAACCAAGTCAGAACTTGTTCTCCCCCACGCTGCTACGTAATTTTTCTTATATACACGGTTGTGCCTGCGTCTAAAGGACACCTAGTAAATCCTCTAAAGACAGTAATTATTTTAATCTTTTTTGTTTTATCCCCTATACAATTAAGGTAACATTACTGACTGCATAGCTGTATACTCTTAGCTATTCCATTGCCTCATCACCGGGCGGACCAGAAAAGGGATAACACAACTCTCAGTGCCCAAGGTACGCGCTCTGGTGAGCCAGGGTTCCATGTGCGTCAATCCCATACTGCCTTTAAAATCCTCGTTAAGGAGACTCCATTTCCCTAGAGGGTTAGGCCAGTACACCATCACCACGTTGGCCCAACTGGTGACAACAGCATGGGCTGTTTCAGCGTATCTCCTCCCCGCTTTATCCACGCATATTGCATTTTACAATGACACTCACTCTTAAGCAGCAGATTTTAACATATTTTCCCCAAATTTCATTAAACTATTTTTTATAGTTTTATACAGTGTTGCACCAATTTAAAAAAATCTCGTACTTCAATAAAACCTGAAATTTTATACTTGGGCATGAACGTACATTATAACAAAAGTCTTGTTTTTCAACCTTTACAACATGGACTCAATGGAATTATGGCAGTCAGTCATTTTAGTAAAGTAAATTAATATAAGAGTAGAACCTCACTATACTGACACCATTTATTGCATTTCTTTCTATGATGACTAATATTTGAAGAACTAAAAAAAAAACATGGATGACAAAAGTTAAAAATTTGAAGGAAATCTGTTATACTTTCGGTTCTTACACATTGCATTTATCTTAGTGAGCTCTATACTGGATGTAAGGCATTCCCAAAAATATATGCAGTGGAACCTCATTAATACAAACCTGAAGAGACTATCATTTTGGCCCTTTTTAATAATGAGGTTTTGCAATAACAAGGTTTGTACTAGCAAAATTTNAACCTGAAGAGACTATCATTTTGGCCCTTTTTAATAATGAGGTTTTGCAATAACAAGGTTTGTACTAGCAAAATTTTAAAAAAAAATATTCTCTAACTAAAAATATTTTAACATCACATCTCAAGAATTAGCTGATAAAAGTAACAATTTGCAGAAGATTTTTTTACTTGTATAACACTTCTCGGAGAACAGTACACATCTTATCTTTACTACTATTAGAAAAATATATATGTGAATACAGAACTTTAAGAATACTTACATATTTTGTACATAATATTTACATTGTTTTCAGCATGGATTTCGTGGCAAATAGCATACTGTTTTAAGTTTAAACCTGTCGCTTAAAAAACGAGTCAATTTTGATTTGCATTGTTCTTTCTTTATAGACATTACTAACAACCGTAAAGAGTTTATCAAATTCCAGAAGTGTTTCCCTTTCAACATCAATGTTTGAAAGCGCATTTTCCAGGGTGGTTAAAGCCTGGATAGCATCCTTCTTCGTTGGCAGTAATGCACAATCACTATCTTCTCTATTGTCATCTTCAGTTTCTTCAACAGTCCTAGCATTTGACTGAATGTCAACACGCATCAGTTCTTCCACAACAGGTGCTGCAGATGTTGCAACATCATTAGTCACTTGTACAAAGTGGCGAAATTGCTCCNCATCAGTTCTTCCACAACAGGTGCTGCAGATGTTGCAACATCATTAGTCACTTGTACAAAGTGGCGAAATTGCTCCTGGAATTGCAGACATTCCTGAAGATAATCCCATCCTTCCATATTACCATCACTGTCTTCCTCACCGGCCTGTTCTTCTTCTTTGACACCAATAACAGCTTTTCAGAAGCTGTTGGCTATTGTAGACAATGTGACTTCATCCCAAGCCATTGTAATGATGCAATATTCGTAATTTTTTGGGACACGGGTGTAAAATTCTTTCATGTGTTTGAAGCTTTGGAAAGCTTCTTAATATTTTTATCGGGTTCAAGTTTAAAGCCATGGTGGCTCGTTTCCCGTGTTAGTTTATCCGGCAGACGTGTGCGTTTGTAGGTTATGGGGCGGACGTCTGCTGTTTACGTTTTATCAGGACGGTTACAGTTTCGTTTCGAACTTTGGTTGTTTGGGGAAGCATCAGCATTAATTAGATTAGTTCGTTTCTGTGGATCAGGCAACGTCAACAAGTTTTAGTTCCTTCGGCGCAGTTTTAATGAGTCAACAAATTTTATACGAAACGAGAGGTTAGGTTATCTGGATGTTGAATGCGTCGACAGTTTTAGTTCCTCCAGCGCATTTTCAGGCAACGTCAACAAGTTTTTGTTGTACGAGAGGTTAGTTTCTGTTGACGGCGCAGGATTAGTTCGTGCGGAGCAGTCAGTTACGATAACGGTGTGGAGAGCGTGCGTGGCGAGGCCGTTATCTCAGCTCTCCCCCCACTATCCGTCGTGTTTTTCCCGTAGACAGAGTCGCCCTCGGAGCAGTCTTATTCAAGTCAGTTGTCGGAAGAAGGTACTTCGGGGCAGTAGCCCGTGAGGGCAGGTCAGAACAGTAGTCATCATAGTATAATGCNCAGTTGTCGGAAGAAGGTACTTCGGGGCAGTAGCCCGTGAGGGCAGGTCAGAACAGTAGTCATCATAGTATAATGCTAGCCTAGGCCGCGATCGAGCAGGACTAGAACCTCCACATCGGCAACTAGACTTTAATATATCATTTCTCAGCCGGTGTGGGAGGTAGCAGCATTTTAAGTTTCTTCGGGTCAGTTTTTTAAGAACATCATTAAGTAAACGACTGTGCACTGTTATCTGCAATAGTACATTTAATGGCAAAGGTTCGTACTCTGCATACTGGACATTCGTAGATGAACTGTGTCATTCAAAAGATAAATAAAATATATATCAAACTAATCTGGAACTTCTTTCTTAAGTAACTGGTGTTCAATTAACTGAGTCTCGTGTTTCTACCTCTGAGCAAGCCGTGGCAACGTAAACAGTCAACAGTAACAAGTGCCGAACGTTAACAACATGGCGCCCACCTGTGCGGCTGCATTAATATAACGTAAACGTATCGGGCGGAACTTTACAATATGGCGCCCAACGGCGAGGCTGCAGTTATATTAAATATGCCTTAATGAGCCGCGGCCCGCACTGATACACCATGCATACATTCCGCATGGCATTCAAAATGTCCCATCGCAAGTTGGTCTCTTTCTTCAGTTCCAGGTGACGAATTAAGTAACGTGTGAGACAAGTTCTGTAGTTCTTCTTCACACACTGGATGATACCTTGATCAAAAGGTTGTAGAAAACTTGTGGTGTTGGCTGGCAGATAGAGCAATGTCACTTATAAGAACTCAAGGCCAACAGCAGAATGTCCTGCACATCTGTCAACAATAAGTAAAATCTTTCTGTTTTCGCATGCTATGAGTCGTTCCAATTTCATTAACCATTTCTGAAATATTTTCACTGTCAGCCAAGCACAGGAATTTGCTTCATAATCACATGGTAGGTTAACAATATTCTTGAAACATCTGGGTTTCTGAAACTTGCCTACAAGGGGACATAATTTCTCAGTACCACTTTGGTTACAGCACAGTAAAGCAGTAACACTTTCCTTGCTGCNTTGCCTACAAGGGGACATAATTTCTCAGTACCACTTTGGTTACAGCACAGTAAAGCAGTAACACTTTCCTTGCTGCGTTTACCTCCACGACACTTCTCACATTTCACAGCCAATGTTTTATTTGACAGCAAGTTGTAAAAACTCCAGTTTCATCCATGTTGAAAATATTACCTAGAGTGAACTGATTAAGTATTGGCTGCACAGACTTTAGCCAAACCAGAGTCTTATCCACGCCAACAGCTGTCGACTCGCCACACACAACTTTTGCAATAATGTTGTTACGTTCTTTAAGCCGCTGCAACCAACCATTGCTAAATTTTAAATCAGGAATACCTAACCTCAAAGCCAGGTAATCTGCCTTTTGCTGGATTAAAGGACCAGAAATAGGCCAAACACAACTTTTGCACACTTTCAAGACACTTGTCCNTAATCTGCCTTTTGCTGGATTAAAGGACCA
Organism: Clitarchus hookeri; assembly: GCA_002778355.1. NCBI lineage: Eukaryota > Metazoa > Arthropoda > Insecta > Phasmatodea > Phasmatidae > Clitarchus > Clitarchus hookeri. Next base: position 60,339 of record NQII01007730.1, on the reverse strand, counting down.
GAAATAGGCCAAACACAACTTTTGCACACTTTCAAGACACTTGTCCGAGAGCTGTGCTCTGAACTTCGTTCTTGCTTTTCTTTCAAAACAGCTGCTACTCCATTTGAACTTCCCAGCATTACAGGAGTATTATCAACAGGAAATTCAAGCAACTGTCCAATATGCACATTTAAATAAATGCTCCATTTCTGAAATAAATAGGTTGCCAATATTCCATCCTATGGTATCTCCCTGTAAAACTGGCAACGTAAGCAGTCTCAAAATCATAGACTTTAAACATTCATCATAAAATGTAATTACCAGAGGGTACAGATCTGAATTGGAGTAGTTGCTACCATCCGTATCTACCAAAAATGGTACAGACTGAAACAAACAAACAATATTCTGTGTGGAAGCTGCGGCAACTCCTTGCGGTATGGCTGTAGATTTAGTTCTAGCACAACCATGTTTCTTGTCCCCCCCCCCCC